>JAZGTK010005429.1:0-22461 GCA_036877625.1 Ambastaia sidthimunki
AGTTACTGGAATGCTTTAAAAACACAACAGAACTAAAAAATGCTTTAATAACGTTCCTATAACACACAGTCTGTGCAGAGAACAGCATGGGGTGAATAACACTTATGAGATCTACAGAACACGAGAACATCTCTTTATTTCCTGATGGGACAGTAATGACACAAAACATATTAAAAAGACAATGTGATAAAGATTTTGAAACTGCAGTTTCCATTGATTGCTCAAAGCTTGATGTCTGTGTGGAATTACTAAATGTAATATTGATTTAGATAATACTCAGCAGCCCCTATAAAAAAATAATAATTTACCCATATGTGAAGTCATTATGAGTCATTATGTTGGTTCAACTCTCTATGAATTTCATTATTTCTGTCACAAATATCAAAACTGCCTTTGAATACAGTTTGTACATGAATGAATTAAAGCTGCAACAAACTTCTTCAGTTTAAGAGGAAATTATTGGATGAGTCACAGTATTGATTTAAAAGTGAATCATTTTATTTATACATGATAACGCTGCATTATATCTGATATAATGTTAGTTAAAAGAAACACATTTCTGGTTTGGTGTTAATGAAGGCTGTACTTAAGCTTTACTGATGGGACTTTGTAAATATATGACCGAAACGTCTGGAAAACATTATAGCTGAACGTCTGGAAGAGCAGTACAGCATTCAAACAGTCAAAATGTCAAGCTTTCTCATTCTCTCAATTAGACGGATCCACACTGAAGAAAAACAGGGTGAAGTCTCATTCAGTATCATTTAGTCAATTCACAGATTCAGCCCCTCAACAAAGACATACAAACACGACCCAACAATCAACTCAAACGAGGAATAGCATTATCAGGCTAACTGCGTGACTAGCGTCGGTTTCACTTCGACAGAAAGATAAAGACTCGGTGACAAAGCAACAACTGAACAAATTTCCTGGATCTACAAATCAGTGTGGACGTTCCGACGTGTGTCAACTTCAGCCGTTTTCATTACAGTGAATTTACAGAGCGATGCAAACAACGTTATTATGCAGCTGAGCCGAAAATAATTGTTATAGTTCTTTTACAAGTGTTGTCAAAAATCAAGATGACGTTGTGATTACCGTCCCACAATGCAGCTCTTTCTCGGCCTGATGTCTAACTTTAATATTTGGCCTTGATATCTATCCTACAACAATCTCAAGGGAGCAGTAATGGGCCGTAAAGTCATCCCATTCTACTGCTATTACCAGGAATGAGAGTTTGAGGTGCTAAATCACTCGGGGCCACAGCGGACGTCCATTAAACAGCCTTTAATGAATTACTAATAACCTTTAGGAAGCCACTGATGTCAATGTCATCTCTCAGACAAATCGTGCTTTCCAACTGACACAAAACTCGTATACACTAAGCACCGATGCTTATGTTCCTATCACCGGGAACCTTTAGTGCGGAAGTTGAGGAGTCTCTACAGTAATGCCTAGTGTTGGATGCGCTGCAATTTAAGGTCAGTGGGGCTTCTGTTGGGAATGTCATTATCCGCAGAGGTGGTGTTGAGGAGGAGGGGAGCAATATGCCTCCGTATGTGGGCTGTGAATGTTCCTCTCTCTATCAGATGCTGAATTGAATGGTTGGAGTGAGTTCTGTTATGAGGTTATAACCCTGATGTCTAATAGAGAACAATGCAGCTAAAAGCTCTGAATCACAGGTTCAGTTTTGACAAATCTGTTTTATAGCTCTTAAAGGAATAGTTCATTTATTTAAGAAACTTTATTTGCTAAACTAAATCTTTAAACAATCTAAACAAAATTGAATAAATCTTTTAAACAATAAATCATAGTTATCAGATAGCAAAATGCTGGCAGGAAATAGCTGGTCCAAAAACTTAAACAACATCATTCAAATATACAAATATACATTCAAGTATACAATGAACACACAGTTGTTTATAAAAGTGATATATACGGTTCCGTTATCAACCAAAATGAAACATTTCGGTAGCCCAAGTAGTCCAATATCACTTAGTCCCCAGATCTAAGGTGGTTATCAAACCACTGGCTCAGTGGACCAATCAGAATCAAGTATTTCAGAGAGCTGTGTATGAGTATATACTATATGAGTATATACAATAATGTGTTAGAGTATATACTGCATATAAATGCATCTTGCATGTGATTTAGTACTTAAGAATTTGATTAAAATGAATCAATAAGTCTGTTGGACTGTGAACAGAACACAGCAGTCATGTCTTCAGTGTAGCTGAACATTTGGTGGGCTTCTTATTTCAAATAACTTTTAATACAAGTATGCAAACACTATGCCTCATAGTGCTTCTCTTTGTTAATAGCTCACCATGATTACCTCAGCATATCTTTTGTATATATACACATACTTGCAAATATTTTGTTAACACACATTGTGGAGCCCCTGTTAGCCTTCACACATAGCCATGTCATATGTGTGTTTCTGAGTGCTGTTATAATGATGCTTGTGTCGTTTAGCTGCTGGTGGTAAGTTGCTTATGGTGGAGTTTTTGGCAGGTGTGCTTCCCAAGAGGAAGCTGTGAATGGAGCGACTCCAGAGAAAGCATGCGGAAATCTTTCACACCAAGTTTAAATGCTCGTCTGCCTCGGGCTATTTGTGAGAAGCAAAACTGACACTTCAGCACATTATCTGAAAACGTTCCCCAGCGTTTAAATACATACGTTTGTGGTCATGAATAATCTATGAAATATTGGGCAAAATTAAGCCCGGCTCTGCTTAGAAATATTCCTCATTTTTATAAAAAGCAGGAAAGCAAATATGTCACCAGCAGTGTTCTCAATTTTTAGATTTTTGTATTTATACTTATAGCTGAATGTTGCTTTCATGCTAGCACTCTAACAATGGAAACAGCAGCCCATCACTTATTCACTAACTTAACTCCATTGCTTCTAATCATCAACCTCCAACTTAGTTCAAAGAGTAAACAGAGCTAATATTATCTGCCTATCAATGTTTAATGAAGCTCATTCATGTAGCTGATAAATGAGGGGGAATTACAACTGGATAACTCAGTGATCCAAGACCTAAAGTAAAGAAAATCATAATGTTCAAAATTTAAAGAAATCCATAATATGCACAATGTAAAGAAATGTATAATCTGCAAAATGTAAAGAAGTCTATAAATTGCACAATGTAAAGAAATCTTTAATCTCCATAATGTAAAGTTATCAATAACATGCAGATGTGTATATACTCTATACCAAACAGAGTTTTGCTGTTTGACAAAGCTTTAACCTCTTTTGGAACCATTTTCCTTGGAGGAAAAATATATACTGTACAAAATAACTGGCCAATTTGTGTCTGCAGTGCAATTTACCTGAGATTAAACGCTTGTTTATAAAACTGCTGCATTAAAGCTCACGCCACACTTAAGCGCCGGTATTTAGAAAAACATCACTCTTGTTTTTGTGGTATTGCTTAAGTATTTTGTCAAATGTGGGTCCTACCCATAAACCGGTGCCCATTTTACGAAATATTGCTAAAAACCCCAAAGGTGGAATTATTCAAACTCGTACAGGAAATTACAAAACTGATTACAAGCAGTTATCGCTGGCAGAATATATTTTTGCCTAACATTCCCATTATCACACTCAAGGGAGTCTATGCGGGAGCCGTGTGTAATGAGACAAAACAAGACTAATAAACGCTGCATCAAGAGATGCGACAAATGCTCACCATTATGTAATTGTAATGTTTCTCGTACCATTTCAAAATGCATATGAGGCCTCTCAGTTGTCATGCGGCTTTAATAAATCCAACATTGATCAAGCCACCTGTTAAAATGTTTGTGTTCTTTTCAAATTTAATTACATACAATTGAAGTTTTAAATACAAACACTGACTTCTAAAGCAACAGATCAAAGGATTTCTGTTCTGATGATTTGTGGTTAGAAGAACACCATCTGCTAGCTCATGGGCCATCATGTGCATATATTGTAAATATTATGCAAATGAGCCTCGGCAAAGTCCGTGATTAACTTTCTCACACAACAGAGATCGAGTCAGGACTGCAGTAAAATGTGCCTGCAGACAACACCGTCCAGTGTCCTGTCTAAACACTGGAATTTGGTTTAAATTACTTTATCAACACTCCAAAGTTAAAAGAAAGCAGATTTTAGAGCATTACAGTTAAAAATGGTGGGATGGTTAAAGATCTGGACTAGTAATAAGAAGGTTAATTGAGCAATACCTACAATAATTTAGCCATCACCAGCTGTATCTTTGAACAAAGTACTAAACCCCAGTTTTCTCCAGAAAGCATCTCTATAATGTAATGTATAAGTGTAATGTAAAATGCTTTGAATAACAGTGTCTAAAAGTAGCAAAAATCCAAATTAATAATTATTATACTATAAGTAAATTAAGTAAGTAAATATTCAAGAAGTCAAGGTCAAAGGGCAGAGCCTCGACCATCAAGATCAGATCAAAATCCGGCACCTTCAGCCGAGTCCGTGAACAGCTGAAACAACAAAGCTAAGCTTCTCAGTCATGTATCTGTCACTTCAGTCCCACCAAAACAACACCCTGTGTGCCCTCTGCAGAATTAAACAGTAGGAGGGGCAGATGCCTTTGCCTCCTGGATATGAACAGGTTGTGTATTTCTCACAACGGGCCCCGGCTTATTCTCAGTGACAGCTCGCATTAGCAGATCAAAGGCAAACAGTTGGGCAACATTATTATTCCTTCTAATGTCTTCAGTCTGAGCCTCCATTTTGGCACACCTTTAACATTTATTGCATGCAGAAAGCGGCCCAATTTCTCCTACTGTGACATGCTCCAACCCCTCGCGAAATCAATACAGAGACTACAGACACGCTTTTAGGCTTCAAAATTAAAAAAATACAGATAAATACATCAATATATGAATTATGACTAAATAACCATAGGTCTCTACTCAAAAGCCTTTACGAATTACAACTGTTTTAGTTTAGATTGTCATGTTCATGCTCAAAAGTGGGAGGTGGCAGTAAACCCTTGAAAATGAATTAAATCATATCATATTAATCTGATGTTCAAAATACTTTATCTAAATATTTCAACAGTAACGTTGATTCCCCGCCAAATGTTAACAAAGGACCATCTGACCTTAAGTGTTGCTGTTTCAAGACCCTGACCAGCCTGGTAAAGCAACAATAACAACAGTTTGGGGTGGATTCATCTGTTTGGCTAACCAGTGGTGTGAAACCTTCTTAAAACTACTTTTTCTGTTGCATATAATGACACTGGTGGTGCAGTAATTACACACTTCACCAATAATCTCTGAAGAGCATATAAACCTCCTTGTTCCATTATATATTTCAACAATGAGAGTAAACATTCTCTTTAAAGTGAAGATGGATTGCATAAAACGGGATGTCTAGTAAACAGCACAAAACCAATGTCCCCAAATTGTTTTTCCATCTGCTGCCTTTCCTTTGTTTAATGTGAGACTCGCTCTCAAAGGACCATCCCTGGAGAAAATTGGAGTTTTTCAAAACAAAATCAACAATTCAAGATCAACTCCATTGAGAAACAAAAACACACTGATGTAAATGTAAACTCTTTCTAAATGTAGGCCTGACAAACTGAATCAACTGTAACATCAGTGGGAGATTTAAGCTGTCAGGGGTAATGAATGTCTGCTATCTAGGACAGGCCATACAAATGTAGCACAGAACATGGTCCACAGGGACGTGGGTTTGTGTGGGTGGACAGACCCGTGGCCTACAGGCGTGCGACTCACCCAAGTTCCATTTGAGCCCAGAAGTGGTGGTGAGACAAGGACAGCCCACTGGAACCAGACTACACCATTTCCCCTCCAAACCAGTGTTCACATTCAGCCGATGCTGTCTGCCCTGTAAGTGGGTATGGAAGAGAGAGAGAGGAAGAGAGGGAGAGAGAGAAAGAGAGAAGGCAGAAGAAGGTCATGGAGAGAGAATGAGTGGGAGACAGTAATAGAAGCTCTGTTCAAACATTTTTGAGACACCTACCTAGACAAGCATCATTACTGTAGCATCATTACTGTGTTTCAATAGCAACATTCAGGTTCTTTATAAATACATACTTTGACTAAATTCTAATTTTGGTGATTGGAACTGAGCCGGTGCTTTGAATTCATTCTCCGCCTTTCAGTAAATCGGTCAGCGCCACTGGATGGACATAACTTTGCCTAATTAATATTTATGAGATATGCTGATAAAACTTGTGTGTCCCCACATGCAAATCATTTGAATGGCTAGCCCAGCACAAAATCAGCACTCACGCCATCTTTAAACCAATCTGATAGATCTGTCTATTATATTCTATTCTATTCAGCAAAGGTAGAGATATCAACTAACAGAAAAGCTACATTTCAATATTTTCTCACTTGCAAAGGATCTGGCAACCTACTGTTTGTGTTAAGGTTCTCAACTTTCTCTCACAAACAAGTCTGGTTCAAAATTGTGATAAATTATCACTTTTCTAAAGTGGTGCATTATTGCCTACAAAAACACACACACTTACTTAGAAACAAGATGAATGATGATAAGCTTTCCAAAATTAAAAGACTCTCGAAAATTGCCAAGATGTTTCCAGAACTTTTCTGTCTAATTACCACCTACTACGTTCGGCCTAGAGTTACACACTAAATACAAAACCTGACGTTTATTTCAATCTAAAACTGAGTTTGTGCAAATTTCAGAGTTTGCCGGTTCCAAACTTGTTCTACAAAAAGCCAGGGATGGCAGTGAATGAATGTCAAAATGACAGAAACCAAATTCATGTTTTATAAGTCTGCTTTATGGCCATCTTTATATAGATTGAGACACATTCATTTAAATTTCTGGCCCATTACAACAAGCCAATAGATTAAGATTCTCAGAGTCACCTCAATGTCATGTATTCTCTATGAAACTCAGCGGTTGATTAAAGGTTCTTATACGGAACGCAAAATAATGCTGCAAAAGCAGTTCGATAAGAACACGAGGAACACGGGTACTAAAAGTACTGTGGTACCAGAACTTTACTGCAGTGTAATATCTTCATAATAAATGTAATATATTGTGTAATATCATCATAATCACTGCAGTATGAAATAATGTAGCTGTGATCATTCAATGTGTTAGATTTGCTAAATCTTTATGTTATGTATTTTTATGAAATGTAATTATTTTGGACAAACATTAGTAAGACTTCCACACAACAGCAGCAAAAGTTACATATCAAAAGCAAAGTGAGGTAAAAATGGTTATATTATTAAAACATTGAGTTTTATCCACAGCACTGGGTTCAGTGTTTGCATGTCCTGCATGTTTTATATTTGTCTGACAAATATAAAATGTAAGCATGAATTATTAACATTGGACTATTGAATCTACAGACAGCTCTTCTTTAATTTCATCACTCGCTGTTGAAGGCTGTTGAAAGATATTGACTAAGCATGGAAACAAAGGTACCAGAGGCTGCAGCCATGCCAAAGCTAAAATTCTGGTATTGATTCAACCCTAGTGTCTGGCTTCTCTCTGTTCGAGACACAAACCACTGACCTGATGCACAGTATGCCTGGAAAGCAAGAAAAATGTGAAACAAGTCTGATATCTTCTGTGCACTACAGTTTTCTTGAACATCACTCAGATTTCAACATTGGCCAGTAAGGGAACATTGAACATCAGAGCTGTATCCTCACAAAACACTACATATACACACAAATAACACACACACTCATGTGCTTCTCTGAACACATCTTCAGACTTCACAAACATTGTAACACACGCACACACACACGCACACGCACACACTTCTATTGTTTATATACACAGCTAGTTATAAACATCATAAGTAAAACACTTTAACAGAAAACTTTTTGGATTTTTACAATTTTTAAAGCAATTTTAAACTTTATTTACTATATTATGTAGCATGTTTACAAGCGAGGACATCCCCAAAAGGGGGTTTTACTCAGACTTGTCAGGTTTTGCTGACTTTTGGTACAAATTTGTCCCCAATATATGGTTAACTAAATCCCCCCACCCCCACCCCCACACACACACACTGCACGCATACCTCAAATGCATTTATTTACTTTAGAAACCTATAATTGTATGATAATGTTGATAAGCACAACATATTGAGAGATCAGTGCCTGTAATTCAAAGACGTGACCTTTTAAAAGTGCACAAACAGGAAACAACGGCTGAGAGGAAGCAAAGTGCATCTGCAGCTGTTAATTGCTTAATATCACGACTGATCGTTAAGTGCTGCAATCAGGGTGTCAACAGCACACAAGTGCAAACACTGATTAGCACATGCTAATGCGTGTTCAGTGTTTACCTCTCTGAGGAGGCAGGCCAGAGAACAGCCTTGTATAACCAGCACGGGGAGATCTGTCATCTTCTGGGCGTGAAACAAGGTCTCCACGGAGGCCATGATCTGATCCAAGCGGCCTGCAAGACCACCAAGTGTTACTATTGTGTCCACCTGCAAAAGACGGTAGAAAAGTGAAAATAAACAAACTAACTGAACAAATTATGGTACAGGATGAATAGTAGGTAAATTAACAAAATTAATTAGTGAGTGAAAATAAGTAGATAAAATGGGAAAAATAAAAAAAAACAAAATTAGCAAACATTAATAATTTGTAAATAAGTGATTGTTCGAGCAAAGAGAAAATTTATAACTCCAGTATAAATGTTTATAAATGTAAAAAGTGCTGTTGCTTAAACATATATATGAACTAATTATGAAACAATGATGTTAGTAGTGTTGCACAAACCAATGATTGATAGAAGAAACAAACATTAATATTAATAAGTTAATAACCAATGTTAATATTTAAAAATAATATTTAATATTAATATTAATAACCAATAAATCAAAGAACAAAAATGAATGTTTGAATGTGTGAATGTACTAATGAATGAATGAATAAATGAATGAACAGCGTGGGAGGAAATTCTTCACGCAACTCCAGCACAAATATCCTAAAAATCCTGCGGCACATAAACAACCAAACAAATGAATACGTGCACAAATTAATGAATGAATGAATAAATTAATGAATGAACTAAGGGGTGAGTGTGGGAGCAAAGCGATGGTTGAAGATTCTTTATGTGACTCCAGGATAAATAAGTGCAGTTGTAAAGTCACAGCGTAACTTTAGAATTACTCAGAATTATGTCTGTCATCACCAAACAAAAGACTCATTCATTACTGCAAGTATTCCAGGGGAACAGTGCGAGCTAGAAAACGTTGACTTGACAGAATCTCTTTGATATTTGCTCCCGGGACTATTTGTCTGACTGTTGCAATGTACCCATCACCCCGTGAGATTCAACAACTCCATGTGAGAAAAACCTCTTTAAGATGCACACAGGGTAATAAACACTTCACACCCCCTTCGCCTCATTTAAATAGCAGGACTTTATGAGACATCTGACACATAAATTGTTCACGTTACAGCGCCTCTGTAATTACGTAGACTGATTGCGAAACTTTTTAAAAAGCAAAGCAGAAATGATGATCTGCTCATAACTTGTACTTGGATTCTGAGGTCAAAGAACATCTCAGCCTTACCGTAATAATACAGTAAACTTTTTCCTCATGCTCATAGCAAAAACTTGGAGTTATAAACAAGTGCTGTCTAAAGATATCAGACTGATAGTCAGACTGAAAGCCAGACATTTAATTATCAGCATAATGTCTGGTCAATTTTGCAGCTTTTTCTGGCTCTTAAAGAAAAATACCTGTCTATAAAACAATCAATCACGAGTTGTTTTAAATGTGACATTTAAGAGGTGGATAACACTAAAATCAATAATACCACAATAATAGAACAACCTGTAACAAAAAGGCAGCTCGTTCAAATAATGGCACCACAGTCGCCACAAATGGTTGTACAGACTTTGTTTCTTTGTATGCCTGGGGAAAAAAAGGTGCTTTTTACCGCTTTTACATTTTTGTTTTTTTAAAAAACACAAAACAGAAGTTACTCCAGCTAGCGAACGTTCTCAGATGTTGGCTAACGTTCTATAAACGTTTCCACAAAGTTATCAAAACATTCTTGCAGTAACGTTGATAGAACCTTTTAACATTATATATCTTACACCAAAACAGTTATTCTTAAGTTGTTAGTGGAACATTTTTAAAATGTTACAGAATTTAAAAAGTTTGAATGACATCTTTCGTTCGTTTTTTGTTATTTAATGAAAACGTTAGGTAAACGTTTATATATAACATTTACAACACTTATTAACTACATTGTTCACCCCCGACCAATACAATCTATGCACCCTGACTTCCACACAAAGCCAGCCAATCAGATCAAAGCTTGTGATTGTAGGAAAGCTCTTGCTATTTTTGCGTGCGATACGCATCAGACGAACTGTGAATATTTTGTCTGAGGCCAAGATTGGAGTTCACACTCTACGACAAGTAGATAAATAAATATGTCTGTTTCGTTTCATCTTTGAGACACTGAAAGACTGACAGAAAAGTAAATTAACTTACACAGTAAGCCCTGATCTTATTCAGTTATTTTCTTGATAGCTCAGAGGATGGAAAATAACCACAACAGGGAAATACGAAAACCATAGTGTGCATATAAATTGACCTTGAGTCTCATATATTGATAAAACTGTGTAAGTGATGGCAGCTCTGAGGACCAACAGACAGTCTGACAAGACTGTAGCTCAGTTGAGGGCCTTTGAGCAGGAGCAACCAGACACACACACACACACACACAATATCCATACAAAACCTCTTTGACAGCTTATGTAGGAGGTGAATTCACACTGAAGCTGAGGTGTGAACTCATTTTTTTATGTATGATGGGAATAAATAAAGGCAAAATGCGAACTACAATACTTCCATCTTAGGTTTCACGATTAACTTAGGATTACACTCTTCTGTTTATTATAGCCTGTAATGTAGCACTAAATGTCAATGTTTTGGGTATTACAACATACAAGACTGACATACAAGTATAGTCAGAATATTTCAAAGGTGAGAAAGAGAGAGCGACAGAGAGACATGATATACAGCTGTCAAGAGAGGAAGTCCAACCTGCAATTTCTGTTTTTCGATCTTCTCCAGCATAATGGCCAAGCACTTAGTGAAGTCCGTCAAGTCCTGGTCTGGTGTTTCCATCAGCTCACAGTTCTGGAGCAGAAGAAGTTTTGAGAATCAGTTGGAAAACCATGTTACCATTTTCCATTGTAAAAAGGTGTTATCAATGCATATATTTAAAAATGAAATGACAAGTTGGAAGCATTTGGAAAAAAATAGGGTTAAAATAAAAACTTCCTGGTTATAGAATAAAGTTTAGGAACTTTAAAGATGCTACGCTAGTGCACACAGACAAGTGCCTCTTTTTGTGTGCGATTGCACATTGTGCTTTGTAAATGGGATCTCTTGCTGTGGGAATTCTTTGAGTGTCAGGAAGGACAGAGGGAACGTTGTGAGTCTTCTGGTCTCGGTTCCGCTGAATGGCTTCATGTACACGACCCGTCGCAGGTGACTTCTCACTCGCAGCAGGTACCACAAAATCCCGCATCCACACGTCAACTCAAGAGCATGTTTTTGTTGCGCCTTGATCTCTCCTTTATCCTCCACAGAGCATCACCCTTGTTTTTATTCCTTTTTCAAGCTCATTTAAATTCAGGCGTCACGGTCTGTCAAACTTCCGTTCCCCCCAAACTCGCATATATTGGCTTAGGAATGAGATAAAATGCATGTATGCAGGATTATAACAAATAAGCAAATAACCTCTGGTACTCATTACTTAGCAGATGGTTTTCATTCAAACTGACTTATAGAACACTAATTTAGAAAAGACAGTCTTTAAAGGACAAATGTGCAGTTAGATGCTTTTCTCAAGGGTACAGAGGGCAACTGTACTCCTGCCACCTTAAAGTTTTGCCATTGGACTACAAGATTGACAGAAAGCAAGTGGAACGAAATCTACATGAATATTTGGAAGAACTGAGTACAGTTGGGAGGAAGGTTGGTTATTCTTGGGATCAACAACATGTGAATCTCAGTCAGAAAGTGAACTAGCTGTCTGAGTTTGAATCCTGGTGGTGAGGTCATTTCCTACCCTGCCATTTTCCAACTGTAATTTCCTGTAGCACATTTAGTCCACTGTCTGATTAAAAACAAAAAGACCCCAAAACAAATAAGCAAGAGAGTTCATGAACTTAAAATTTATATTAAATAAATTAATATTAAATGCACACTATATCAGTGGTTTTCAAGTGGTTTTGCTTCAGGACCCAGAACCAAAACTGTTTATTGTACTAAAGCAAACAAAAAAGTCTTAAAATCAAACAAAATGAAAAACTAATAACATAACATGAGGCCGAGTAGAAAAATTGACAATTATGGTTTCTAAATGTCATTGGTTTCTGAGTTTTTACGGCTTCATTATTTTTGCAGCCAATAATTTAGCACGCCAAAATTGTGGCCAGCACAAACCAACCATTTATCATCACTGCAAGTAAACCCATATTTAATGCAGTCTGGGTTGTATTTTGCTTTACTTACATGTCAACTGACCTCACTATGTTGCCAACTACCTTTTTACCAAGCGACAGGTGAAGCTGTGCCAAAATGCTGCAGAATTTGATTGGTTGCACAACAACAATACATATGGGAAGCACTTCTTGCTCCCTTTCCAAAGTTGATAAGCCTTAATTTATTTTGCAAGACTACATGGTTAGTTGCATTTTATCATTTGCAGTCAGCCACAGTTTCTCCCCCAACATCCACAGCTATCAGAGGAGATCTGCTGGCCACCAGCTGAGAGCCACGGCTTTAGCAAGAACAGCAGAAAACTGTCCTTAACTGAATTAATTTATGATAAGAGAAAACCAGAGGAGAGAGAAAAATTAGGAAGTGCAAATACAAGACAGAGAAATAAACTGAAAGAGTTGCAGAGAAAACATACCTTCTCTCTGTAAAAATCCTTGACCTCTGGCATGATGGAATCAAAATCCCCACTGATGTAGTCTGGGAGAAAACTTCATGTGAAGAAAGACAAAAAAACAAGAATGAGGGAGGGAGGTAAGTTATAAAAAGGCCCAATTCGTGCAGCCATCAGGCCCTTAATTCATGTGAAATGAAGGTGGGAGTCTGATAGAGACCATGGAAAACACCAGTGACAGAACCTCACCAGAACCACTCAACGCCTGCCAGTCGCAGTGTTATCTGCTCACCGTCATGACAAAAGCAAGACGGCCTCTTTGACACTATCGGGCTAAAAAGTATTGATGCACACTATGCCTTGGCTGTATCCCTCACCCCAAACCTGGTACTACGTAGATTTAAGCTATATACGGAAGAAATGACAAGATTTTCCTCGCTTAGACAGCCACTGCGTTCTATCTGAGATAGGCAGATCATGTCGAAGCTTTTTGCTTTTTATTCCTTCAGAGCAGTAAGGTAGTGTCGGTATTGGCGAGCGTTAAAGCATAAAGACTTGATGGTGCGGTTTCACGCTCTGTTGGGTGGTGCATGTAGCCGGTGGATGAGCTGAAATGCGTCGCTGTGGTATTTTAACAGTAACACTGTGGCAGATTATAGAAGGGCTCTGTCCTCATCTCGCTGCTGTGTCTGCAGACTCACTGTCACTGGATTAGAAGCAGGCTGTGTTTAAAAAAGTAGTTCAGCAATACTACATTTTTCTCAGTTAAAGCTGTATTAGAAAACCATTGGCTCTCTATCGCCATCTCTGTTTGAAACATAAAATTGCAGGTTACTTTATGTATGTTTTGTTTTACATATGTTCAAAGTCAAATGAAGCCAAACTGACATTTCCTTTGAAATCGGACCCGACAGTCCGATGTATAATAATAAATCATTATTATAAACTTACCAATGGGAAATTAGGTAAGGGGATCATTTTGAACACTGATCTGTTATAAATTTGCTCAAAAACAGTTTTTTGCTTATTATTAACCAAAACGTTACAGATTACAGATTTAAAATAGAGCTCTCCATTTTTTTACAGTCAGCAATGACACAGTTCTGTTTGTTATTAGCGGTGTTTAGAAAGAAAAGCATCAGTATTATTAATGCTTACTTTTGAACGCCTAACTGTGAGTATTAAACTTCAGTACGTATGTACATAACTTAATTAATCACGTTCACTGTATGAAAACGAGTTTACTGGATACTCTATTTGAAATTTCAAGCAAGAGTGAAATGGCACATCCATCCACATAATCCATCTCCACGGCTTTGATGCAAGACTCAATGCACGAAATAAAGTGATTCAAAGCAACAAACAGTTTAAAGTTTCTTGTTCTGGGCTTTGCAATAGACCCCTTGTTAAACAAGAAACCACAAATAACCCTCAGCAGTGACAGTTCTGTGGCCACATTAGGGGGGAAGCTAAATGAAACCGTTCCTTTTGACATTTTATCAGCAAAAACACCGCAGAGCTCAAATTGGAGGCAAAATACACCTCTTTTACATTCAAATTAAAGTGTCACTTAAAGTTAATCGTAATGTAGGGACTCTACCTCGGTGGAAAAGGACTCAATTCGGAGCGGCGCCGAGAAAATTAGAATTAAGAATTGAAGTAATTCCAGAAGGTCACGACCGACGCCCAAGAGAGAGCGCGAGACGAGACGCCCTGTCGCATCAGATGGTTGATTCGTTTTGTCACAGCACAAAGAGACAAGACAGACCGACGAGCTCACAGTTACTGGCCACGGCTTTATTGGTTTGTCCTTGTTACACACTCTAGAACAACAACTGCGAGAATGTCAAAGCTCCAAAGTGACATTGAAGATTTAAAACTACATATAGACCCTCAAAGATCTTCTAATTTGATGCAGTTTCTGCTTGCTAATAAATGACATGACTGTTCATCAACAGGCAAGCACATATTGGGTCGATTTCGTGTGGCGCAAATTTCGCCCTATTTTGTACGTCGATAAGCCCACTCAGGACTTAAATAACAGATCATCTGATCTATGCCTGCCGGTTTTCCACAGCTCTCTGAATATCAAGAGACCTCTTCAGATGTTGCTTCATTACAGACGTTCTGGTGAAATCATGAAACCTTCTCTCCTGAGTGGATCTTCTGAACACACGATCAGCTTTTGATTATGCCTCCCAGTTCATTTTCGACTCCTTCGTAATCAGCAAAGGTCACACAAGTGCTTCAAAACAACAACACAACACCTACCAAGCCAACCAACAGTACATATCGTGCTTGTGCACCTGTAGGTTACAGAGTCTAATTTGTACATCTATCAGAGAAATCATCTAAAAGACACACTGTACATCAGGAGAACCTAATCACAGATGCTTCAACTGAGCTGCAAAAACAGGTTGCTTAGAAACTGTTACGGTGCTGATGTCAAAATCATTATTATAATCACATGATGACTACCCACAATGCAACATGGGAAGCCCAGTCACAATAAAATAACAGAAAGAAAGAAGGACAGACACTACTATTTCCCAAACCAAGAGAAAAATACTGTTACTCCAGGTGGTATATACCTAATATAAGCAAGATAAGAAGTCTGATGTAAAAACTAAATTACTGTTTTAGGTGTAAAAACCTCGATTAAGTTTATAGGCTGACTATAAAAAGTAAAAATTGCCACTACAAAATGTAAAATATGGCCCTTTTAAAACATGGTGTGACAAAAAAACAACACAGAAAGGACATTTTACCAAAGGACATTTTAAAGCTTTAAATGTACATTGATTTGATTTAAATACATCTTTTCAACTTTTCAAAGGAGTCCCAAATACTGTGTCTGTGGGAAAAATACAGCAGGGGTTTAAAAAGAGAGAGCTTTTCATATACCAATTTAACAGACATTTAAACATCTGAAGATTAACTGCAGAGGAATCACTGTTGATAATTGAGACATTCTGAAACAAGAAACCCACCTCGTAACAACAGTCCAACTGTAATGGGTGAAATATTACATAGTCTGGCATGTTTCACAAACCCAAAAAAGCTAAACCGTATCCCAACTTAGGTCCAAATAAAGCTGAGTTTTCCCTGAGTACCAGGAAAGGTCAATGCAGTAATTACATTAAAGGGACTGTGAGATAATAACAGGACATGTCCTGATCTGTGCACAGTCTCCTCTGAAGATTTCCTTTCCTGTCAGCTTCTGTTTGTGCAGGGAGATTAAAAATGAGTAATCACTGAGGATGCAGTAATTAGGCAGGGCCAGAGGTCTGCAAGACTCATGAACAGCATTCTGGCTCTCCACCAAAAAGAATTATGGGAAATGCACAATCGCTAGTCAAGACAAAAATCAACATCTGCTAGCAAATGTCCAAGACAACAGTGAGGTGCCAAAATGTGCAGCCTGATTTGCCAGTACCATCATTTTTACACTGTGGGTTTTGTTCCTTACAGCTTGTAGTTAATGTTGCAATCTGTAACGTTCGCCTCTTTACTGCCATCTCTGTTTAAAACATGAAATTGCAGGTTACTTTAGCACTTTTCATTACGCATGTTAAAGTAAAATGAAGCCAAACTGCATAGACATTTCCTAGAAATCTGACCCAGTAGCTCAAATTATAAATCATTATTATAAACTTACTATTGTGAATTATGATTCAGTAAGCGGGTCATGAACTGTCACGTACATGCTCAGTAACTGACTGTTGTACTTTTTTATCCACAAAGTTACAGGTTGCAGCTTTAATACCCTTAACAATTGTATTTAATGTGTAGTCGAAATGAGCTGCATTTCCACAGAATATTTAGCTTGCTGCGCAAATGCAATTAATTTCCAACCAGTAGAAATTCCCAAGGCACGACACATATGGCCGAGAGTCTGGAGAAAGATCCCACATTCCCTAAGTAAAGTCTACAGACGACAACAAAAGCACACAAAGTAAAGCAATGACAGCTACAAGAGAATTGATGGATGTGACATGGACCGGCTGTATATGTGCATTTAAAACATTGTTTATTTCACGGCACGTTCTTTGAGGTGTCTTTGGTTGTGCTGTTGCAAGCTGATAAGCTAAAGAACAGCTTTCAAGGTTTACAGTTGAAAAAATAAAATTGCTGGCAGTGCGCTGAATGGATCATTAGCCCCTCACAAAGGCTTTCTCACTTTTTTAAATATGACTGCCATTACAATAAACCAGCTGCTGGAAATAAGCTCAGTCTATGTATGTGGCTTAAACACGTCTGTTTTATCTTCTCATTTTCCACGTTTTCAATCCCATCTAAATGCACAAAACTTCATTTTAATGGAGTTTTGAATACTTTAAATCATGTTTTTTAATAACTCCATGAAATTAACTTTTTGGAGTTTTGTGACTTCTAGTCCAGATTTGCTAGTTTTGAGGCCAGTATTGGATGCTAGTATTATATGCCCACATGGAAAAAATATATGTTTTATATATAAATATAACATTTTAGCAATAAATATATTTTTGTTCTGGATCTTTATGATCTGGTTTAGTTTTGCAGAAGAAAATAAGTTATGACTTTCTAAGTTAAAGTTAAAGAGTAAGTTAAAGTAGGTAAGACTAAATGTTATTTTTAGGTGCTGGAACCAGAAAGAGACCAAACAAAAGAAAACAATTGAAACCAGCTCAGAAGGGGAAAGAAATACCCAATTTAGAGGCCTGGAGATGAATCTAGCTTGTCAGGAACAGACAAAAGGTGATAGATTAAAAGTCAAGTCCTCTGATAACACTCTGGCAAACAGGATACTCCTGTGAGCTCCTAAAAGTCATGCAGTTGTGTGACTACATGCAAGCTAAGGTCCAAACTCACACCAGAGCCCTGACATCACCAAAACCAGTGGCGAACCGGACCTTGGCCTTTTACTGATGAAAAACAATAACATACTACTTTTTATTAAAAATAACAATTTAATGTTTTTAAGGACTTTTTTCATAGTTTAGCTCATCTAGACGGTTAATGGTTTCCCTCTAACCAGATCCATCCGCGGCAACGTTAGTCCATAGTGAGAGACCATAATTTGGGTTCTCACCTCTCCTGACGACCCTCCGTGAGCCGGTAAAGCTGATTGGCCCCTCCGTCCGCACATGCTCGGATCTTGGCTGAAATGACATAGAAAAACTCATAAGGACCTTTTTGTACTAGCTACAACACACAGCATGTGCCCTGCACTTTAAAACAGGAAGAAAAAATGACCGATGTGATAAATATAATTGAAATCACATCATAAGACTATATGTTGGAGGCTATTTTAGACCCTATCTCGGTAACTGCTGAGATGCTGAAATAAAAACAAATAGATTATTGTAGATCATGGTCAGGCTGACAGTAATGGTCCCCTTGTGCCTTTCAGCAAAAGCACTAATCATTTCAGGATGAAGGTCAGACTGTCCTGTCAGGATCATCACTGACTCTGATAAGCATGCTGAGCTTTGTCATTGTCAAAGTAAATCCTGTTCAACAGGACACTGGATTGAAGATGAATGACAGCCATACTGTATATGCATATTGATTCTGTATATGCAGGAGGCTACACACACTATACTGTCATCTGACGTCTTCAGTTATTAATAATACCTCAATTAAAAATCATTCAACTAAAAGACTGTTAGAAAGAATTCAAGTCTGTAATGCATTTAAAGCCATGACCAATGCTTATTTTATTTTATGTGGTATAATGCATTATAATGTTTAGATGTGTAAGCGTGAGTTTTACCCAAGCGTCTCCCGATATTGTTTTCAGTTTCAATTTGCTACTTCAGTGCAGTATAACAATCTGGAAAAGATGTTACTCGATTCCAAAAAAATATAAAAAAGAACATCAGAAAGTGACATTAAAATGATAATCCTGCAGACTTTGAAGTTTACACGAGCAGAAGTTACAGGAAGCGCTCTTGACTTTTATTGTAGCTCTGAACGCACAGATGTGGGATTTTCTCTCCAGACAATAACAAGCGGTAACAAACCTGAATTTAAAGTATTGTGCATTTTCACTGAATACATTAGTTTTAATAATTTTAAACCAGGTGCTTCGAGAACGACGGCTTCTCTTTGAAGACTTTTCTTCTTGCATTTATCAGGAGTCAAAAATCCTATTATTTAAAACCGCACAAACACAACTGTACTGCATTTATAAACAAACAGGTGAGTTTATGCCTTTTATGTTTTTCCAAACACGTTCCTGGGAAAAGAGAGTTTTCATGGCTGCATGGAAGAAAACTGATTTTCTGGAACGAGCACTCAGATGTTGTGCTTACAAGAGTGAGGAATTGTCACAAAGATCATGTCAAGAGGAATGTAATCTTGTCACCAGAGTTGGTTTATGGTCAAACCTCAAGAGAACAGAATTGCATGATGCCTTATGAATAATGGAAAGTGTTTGCAAGACACTGCTGTGGGCCTTGGGTGTATTGTCTCTGTAGCTCAACTGTTCATGGCGCCAGCAACAACAAGGTTATGGTTTGAGCCTCAGTGAACATAGAACACAAATTGAAATAATGCATTCCATGAATGTGTTTTGGATAAAAGCATCTGCCAAATGCATGCATGTAAATGTAAATAGTGTTAAAAATAACTTGTTTAAAGTGTCAAGCACAAGGTTAACAGTTAAGGACTGGAACAGTTTAATTGCTTTAGCTTTCTCTGATTTCTTACAGTGCTAGTGTCTGAGGCAAGCAGAACATTTACTTTCACTGTAAGCCATCTTCAGTAGCTCAGAACGAGAAGTCTGTCTTAAGAAACATTAAGATGCAGTAAAATTCAGTCCTCCGTTTTGAGGTTGTCTTGCTTTGGAAGCCCTCACTGTCCAAAAACACATCTGACACCATTTCTGTCCGCTCTTCCATTTGTCTAGACCAGATTCTACACTATTCTTAAAGTCAAGTTATGCGATTTATTTCATTTGTGACTCTTTGTCATCTAAAGGCTTTTCTTCTGCAAATAAATGATTGACTAATATTATTGAGTGTCTGATGACAACTAGACACAGTAAAAGAAAAAATCAAACACTTTTCATCAGGTATAAAGGTGCAAGGTCCATACCTTGTCTCTCTAATGATCCAGATAAGATGTACTTACGAAAACACAAGCAAACTGCAAAATAAAATATGCTGTGGTTCTGAAGTAATGCCTCATCATGGTGCATTCAGGCTAGTTATTTATTAGCTTCCAGACAGCTAAATTGGTCTGGAACACTCATGATCATTTGGACACAGCGCTATTATCGCACGTTTTCAATGCGGTCTTGGGAGTTGAGTCAAAGGATTCTATCAGAGTAAACAGCATGTTACATCTCCAACTAGAAAACGAGCCATGATTCAGTGTAGCAGTGAATACCAGCTAAGAACAGAAGTTAATAGCACCTGTCTGAATGCAAATGAGTCATTATTTCAGCCCGGCGAATGTACTAATATGAAGACTTCTATAAAATGAAGCTTTCACATGCAGACGTGAAAAGCAATTCTATAACATCTATAACTGTGGATCTGGAAGTATTTTCTTTTTTAAATGTGCTGTGAATATCTAACCTGTGGGTTCAATCACAGCTACACAGATTATACGTTTATCCTTCATGGCAAACAT
The DNA here is from genome assembly GCA_036877625.1 of Ambastaia sidthimunki. Lineage (NCBI taxonomy): Eukaryota > Metazoa > Chordata > Actinopteri > Cypriniformes > Botiidae > Ambastaia > Ambastaia sidthimunki. The sequence continues at coordinate 20,517 of JAZGTK010005429.1, forward strand.
GTTTTCACTCGTAAGCGTTCTAAAGATTTGTAATTTGTTTTGGATGCTAGACTGGTTAGATGGATAAACATTAAATCACTTTACATCAAAGCCTTTTAGCTCTGTAGAGAACAAAATGTAAAGCATAGAATGAATTGAAAATCTTTACATATGAGTGATTTCGTTTTTGTTCTAGGAACGTTCAAACGTCCAGTTTTTTAGAAGTGGTATTAATGTTACTGCTTGGTTATAAGAACATTATTCAAACATTTTTAAAATTCTGAAACATTTTTAGAATGTTCCATTAATATTTTTGACATCATACAACGTTATGACTTTCATGATAACCTTGAGAGAATCTTTACAGAACGTTAGCCAATGTTCTGAGAATGTTCCCAGTCGGCTGAAATAAAGCAGCTTCAATGAACACTGGTGGCCAGGCCTGCAACAGTAAACAAGAAGACATTGTCAGTTTTCTGTGAGGCAGCATTATGTTAGCAAGAGGTGCTGGAAGGGGTAAATCATTCATGAATGCTCTTTAACCGAAGCCCTGGTGCAGGACAGATAACCTTGTAAATAAACACTTCATAACCCACCACTGGTGCTTCCTCTTTCTGTTGTGAACTTTTGCTACTCGCCTGGTGTTTTATGGAGGACAAATATTGATGAGGCAGAGTTTGTTGTCGCTGATTTAATGTCTTATGGCAATGGATGTTAAGTGAAGCCTGTGGCCTCTGTAAATCAAAGATGGCCGAGTGGCCAAAGAGCAAAATGGAAGGTTAATTTGCCTTTAGGTTAGTTTCTTCATCCCGAGTTGAGAGGGCGAGAGGAACGCCATATTTTTAAGCCAAGACTAACTGTGTATAACAGAATAAATAAGCAACTCGCTACTGGCTGCTGCCTTTATCGTATAGGACAAAGATTGTCCTCGAAGACAGACAAATGTAAGCAACACAAACCCACAAATCGATTATTGACCTAAACTGGAAGCTTGAAGAGATTTCAAAAGACTGCAGAATAAAAGAAGCTCTTTTACAACAGACAACTTTCACAGACAAGCAAAGGATAATGATTTCACACACCACCAAAAAGGTTGGTGGACAGACAAGATGGTGTACTGTGTCTGTCTGGTTTTTGTGGCGCTATCAGTTCTTCAACACAAAAAGCTGTTTTAAAAGAAATCTGAAGCACTATCTTCAATAAATACCAGTACCGGAGGAGAATGGAGAGGAACACCTTACAGGAAATAACTGAAACTATGAGAAGATGGCATGACCGGCAAACCCACAATCTATCTCATTGCTCTACCAGATGAGCTACACAAACACTCAATATTACTTATTTACTAGCATTTCCAAGTATTTTGTATCTTGTATCCTTTCTCACTTGTTTCATATTCATTTCTATAGAAAATAGGGTTAGGTAACAGTCTACAACGTGTGTCTACTAACCCACCAGTTTTTTTCCCACTAATTTTGGCTGACAAAACTGGGCTCGGCATTCAGCACTAATGACACTGAATTTACCAACTGTGACCTTAGGCATTCTGAAACCAGTCCAAATAAGAAAACAGTACAAATAAAAACAAACAGCCAAACAGCCGTCTTTGATCAAGCTGTTCTGTAGAACAGACACTGATGGTGCCATGGCCCCACAAGGCTTTACTTCTGAGGCTCACTGGAGGAGGGGTGGAGCATCGGGCCCCGGTCCCTCAAGGTATACCATCTGGAAGAGTTCAAACAGCTCCCAGACAAACATTCGAGACCCTCCTTTTCCCCTCAAATGAAAAATGCACAGCTTCTCTGATGTAATGGGAGAGGAATGACATGGTCAAGTGTTGGTCCAGTTTTTGAGATAACTTGTGAACAACAGCTACGCAACTCTTGCCAACAAATCAGAACTGTGTTACATGAAGCTTTTTCATGAAAACAAAAGTTGACAGGAGCAGAAATGAAACTTCATAAGC
>JAZGTK010005430.1:0-22460 GCA_036877625.1 Ambastaia sidthimunki
TGACTGCAAAATGCCCTAATTGACCAGATCAGAATCAAGTATGACAGAGCTCTGTAAAAATAGTTTTATCACTATATGTCTATTACGCTGAGTTGGCAGAGTTTATCTTGTTCAGACTTGGCATTCTGATTGTTATTCTGATTATTGCAGGTGGAGCATGAGTGTGGCGTCACAGTTCTGCTGCAATGCGTGCTATTGGCTGTAGGATGAACCTGCCGGCAGTGCTAAATGGCCTGCTGGTGTCAGTGGTGGCAGCCTTGCTTTGGAAGTACGTTCGCCTGATTGAACACACGTCACAGCTGGAGGAGGAGCTACAGCTCACACGCCAATCACAGGAGTTCTCACAGGTGCGTATTGATTACCACGGTGCCCTGTCAGCCCTTCAGGAGCATGGCACCAGAATGGTCTGCACAGGCAAGATGCACACCGACCGCATCTGTCGCTTCGACTACCTCTGCTACTGCACAGAGGCAGAGGAGTTTGTGTTCTTCCACAGCAATGCCTCCGTGATGCTGCCCAACCTTGGCCCTCGACGTTTCCAGCCCGCCCTGCTGGACCTCTCTTCTGTGGAGGACCACAACACTCAGTACTTCAACTTTCTTGAGCTCCCGGCTGCAGCTTTGAAGTTCATGCCAAAGCCTGTGTTTGTGCCAGACATCACTCTTATTCTGAACCGTTTTAACCCTGACAACCTCATGCACATCTTCCATGATGATCTTTTGCCCATCTACTACACCATGCAGCAGTATTCAGACCTGGATGATGAGGCCAGGCTTGTTTTCATGGACGGTTGGAGTGAGGGGGCTCACTTCGATCTCTACCGCTTGCTCAGCAGCAAGCAGCCATTGCTCAAGGAGCAATTGAAAACCTTTGGCAAACTTATGTGCTTCACCAAGTCATATGTGGGACTATCAAAGATGACAACATGGTATCAGTATGGCTTTGTACAACCGCAAGGGCCCAAAGCCAACGTTCTAATATCAGGAAATGAAATTCGTCAATTTGCTTCATTTTTGATGGAGAGGTTTAACATCACGAGAGCAGAGAAGATGGATGATGAATACATTGTAGTTTTTAAACGTACCACAAACAGGCTGATTCTTAATGAGGCAGAGCTTATTTTGGCTTTAGCCCAGGAGTTTCAGATGAGGACTGTCACTGTGTCTTTGGAGGAGCAGTCGTTCCATAGCATTATTCAAATTATCAGTGGGGCGTCTATGTTGGTCAGCATGCATGGAGCCCAGATAATCACGTCCATGTTCTTGCCCCGTGGTGCTGCTGTGATCGAGCTCTTTCCCTATGCTGTAAACCCAGAGCAGTACACTCCTTACAAAACCTTGGCCTCCTTACCCGGCATGGACCTTCAGTATGTTGCGTGGAGAAATACCATGGAAGGAAACACAGTTACATACCCTGATCGCCCCTGGGACCAGGGTGGTATCGTCCACCTGGAGAAAGAGGAACAAGAACGTATCCTTGCCAGCAAAGAAGTGCCAAGGCATCTTTGTTGTCGTAATCCAGAATGGCTTTATCGCATTTACCAGGACACTACTGTGGACATTGCCTCTTTTCTAGATGTAGTCAGAGAGACTTTGAAAACAAAGCCTAATCTCAAAAAGTCCAAGGTGGCCAGCACAGTACATCCTGGTCGGGTCCGAGAGCCCAAGTGCCAGACGTCAGTACAGGCCACCAATGAAGCAAAGCTGTCAGTGTCATGGCAGATCCCATGGAACCTGAAGTACCTAAAAGTGAAAGATGTGAAATATGAAGTTTGGATCCAGGAGCAGGGAGAGAACACATATATGCCTTACATTCTCCCCCATCAGAACTATACCTTCACAGAGAACATCAAACCCTTTACCACATATCTAGTATGGGTGCGCTGCATCTTTAACAAGAACCTCTTGGGCCCGTTTGCAGATGTTCTTATATGTAAAACTTGATTTAGTCAGGTTAAACGTATCACTGATGTTAACAGAGCCAGTGGAGAATTACTTTGAGGAATCATTTTTAGGAAGAATTTTCCTGAAAATTATGTGGCGTGACTTTTTTCAACCCCGTTGTCAAGATATTTTGATCTTGATTGTTCTTTATGGTTCTTATGGAGTGTCGTGACCTGGTAAAGAATGAAAAACCTGCCTGGAGTGAAGATCTGGAGGGAATGCAAATGACTGAAAGTTCTCAATGACTTTATTTATTAGAAATGTATTATGTAATTTAAATTTGTATTTATAAGTCTAAGAGACTGATGTTGTCTAATTACTGCTGTCTTTTGTTGACTGAGGGACTGCATACGTTTTTTGTGACCTTTGACATTGATCTGAATTGTATGTGACTATGAGTGTAAACTCTCCCTGTAAAGGTTGTATTTTTGCATTGACTTTAGTCATGATGAAGCATTCTTGGATTAGAACCTGTAGTGTAAAGGAACTGCAAGTAAATACAAGGAAAAACGTGAACGTGATAGATATACCGACATACTATTTTAAAAATAGTCAGCTTGAATCGACTGTGGTTTTCTGCAGTGTTTATTTTCTCTCTTATTTCAACCAGCCTCAAGCACTAATTGTTTACCTGATTAATATTGTTTGCCAGTAAGATATCAAATTCATTAATAGAATTTTCCCCCAGATAGATATTTAATGATTTAGATGATGTGGTTTAAACACTGAGTTTAGAAATTTCAGAATTTATTTTTTTTAACTTTGGGGGCATTAGCTCTATACTGAATAAATCTGGTGCATAGATAGTATGGATGGTCATAGCAGCATAATGGTTAAAGATTTGGGCCGGTAATAAACAGGAAATGTGTTCAGACCTTGAGTAGACAATACATAAACTTTATAGCTACCAAGTTCTCTACTGATAGTTGGTTTGGGTATGAAGCATTTGCTTAATGTCCTATAGAGGAGTAACGGTACTTTGATAAATTGTTCTGTGACTGCACAAGCCTTAAATAATGCAATATTAAAGATGTTCTTACTGAGTGTTTATTTCATATGCTGTGTGAAACCACTATTAAGATTTGCTTTATAATCCTATAACATCTATATCACTGACTGCTCTAGAGGAGGATGACACATTAATTTTTTTTGTGTTTCAAGTGCTATTGTGCATGTCCTTCATATGTAACTAGTGCAGTTCAACAAAGGTGAGTTTTGGTATTCTGACTTGTAGATTATTTATAAGATGGAAAGTGTATTTTAACTATTCAAATGATTTATTGAAAATCTGTGAAATCTATACACTGTAAACTGGATTTCTTAAAGGTTGCACAGTGTTTAAAATTGTATTGTGGGATACATCAAATTCAGCAGAAAACCACATGCGCTTTTTTCCTCCATATAATTTGGGTGACATTTCAAGGCACCTGTATTGTTTTTTTTTAATTACTGAGGTTATAATTTAAACTGTCCTTCGACTTTCTGCTCTGCATGGAAATCAGTTCCACCGATGCTTGAACAGATTAAACCAAGAATGTTTCTAATTGAAATTTAGAAAAAGGAAACCTCAACCATGAAGTTTATTAGCATAACTCTGTTTTAATGGTAATTTTATTCATGTAAAGTATGAGGATAATAGATTCATTCTGTTTGTAATACAAAATAGCAGAAATGTCCTGTGCATATAATCAGAGAGGAAAACAATCTAGGGTCTAGTATCTGTTTTTCACTTCACTTTGAGTTAAGAAAAGGTTTGCCATGGTTAAACACTTCTCCAATTTCTCATTCTCTCATTTCAATCATTAGAAGGGTGTTTAAACATAGAAATGCAAAGATGTGAAGGACTGAGTCCAGTAAACCATCCTGTTCCTTGTGCCAGTGATGAGATTTATCTTTTAGTGCCGTTGTCACTTTTACTAAATGTATAATTTCTCAGGAGTCTTTATGATTTCTTATCAATGCTTACATTAATTATTTGATGATAAATTGTTTGTTTTCTCAGTTTGACATTTAATGTTTTATGATTTTTGTTTTCTAAGCCGTAAAGAAGTCCTGTATTGTTATTATGCTAAAATCTATAACAGATGGATTGTTAAACAACAGATTAGAGAAATAAAATACATTGTTTTTGCACTTTATCTCTTATATTTACTTACATTCACTTTATTTTGTACTGAGAATTTGTGGCCCGTTTTACAAATGTTTTCATCCATTAGTAGGTTATGCTTTTAACACTATTTTTACCTTTAAAACCTGTAATTTAAAATGCAGCACTCTAAAAAACAATGTGCAGAGATTCTGATTGCAAAATTATTTTAACTACAGTTTCCTGGAGAACAGCTGAATTTTTTTTCCTCTGGGCAGTAGCCCATATTTCCGTGTGACCTTTACTCTTGGAAGAAATGGAGATCCAGAGAGATAGAGGCAGCAGAATGTGACTTCAAAGAACAGAGGATCTGATAATATGCTTCATGTAGGGCAGTGTCAATTCAAGGTTTCATGTCAAGGGTAATACTGCTGAAATGCATTGAAAGAGCGTGTGTTGTGTTCCACATCAAGAGATCAAATCAAAACAAAACAGGTTTCAGGCAAGAAGAACAAATTACATCAGCTTGGCTTAAAGAGCTCATTAACCTATATAGAAAGTGCTACTGGATTAAATCTTAGGATTCGTTAAAAATGTGCTTTATAGGTGCATTTATATGGAAAAGACACGCAAGTCATTTTTTTGTGTTACTAAAGTAAAAAAAGATGCTTTAGTACACTGAATAAACTGATTTTGTGAGAAAACGGCTTATAGCTTAATTATTTGACAGCCTGTGAGCTAATTTTCAAATTAAACTTTTAAACTGTTTATGACTTGTATTTGCAGTTTACAACAAAAAAAGCTGTTGTACAAAGTCACAGAGCATATTGTGACTGGTAAGAGTTTATGGCATTGTTTGTTAATTTCTATATTTGCGAATGGCAACTGACATATGTTGTGTGGCAAGTTAATAGGTGTGTTTGACAGGATGCTGTGCTAATGAGGTAAATGTCAGTGTTTCTCAACCAACAGGGCCTTATTTAAAATAAGACAAAACAAGCATTAAAATAACCTAAAACCACACAAAACTACTTATTGTTTTGTCTTTTATAACAAACTTCTTTCTAGTTATGCCAAGCTCTAGAATATTTTATTTGGCAGAAATTGAGTAGGTGGGCATCAGATAATGAACAGTGGAGGGGACATTGAAGTAAAAAAAGGTTGCAATCTACTGGTGTACGTGAGTCAAGCTGACAGTTACATTTTACCCAGTTATTTAGATGTGAGGTTACATCAAAAGAATCTCTCGTTTACGCTGCTGCTACATGGATCGAACTTTTCGAATTGATTTAATTTTCTCATATAAAAATTCTTACAACAAAGACGGCAAAAGGGTCTAAATCCATAAAGAATGTGCAGCAGGTGCAAAAAGAAATTAGCTTTAGTTACGTTACTCAACGAAGGTCAAAATAAATGAGGAGAGATGTGACAAAATCCCAATCACAGACATTTCCATCCGCATGGAATTAGATTTCTCAGAGGACACCTGAAAAACGGTAATTTCCTTCTTAATTTTTTAGAGGTTGCATAAAAACAGCTGGGTTTGTTGGAGTGGGATTGAAATCCAAAATATATCTGTGAAACAGGAATTTACCTGACCTCCTTAGGGAAACCGTGCTTAAGACCTGGAATTATTCATCAGTGGAGATTTCTTAGATGTGAATTGCATTGATGGAACTCTTCTTTCCAAAGGAAATGTGACTCTTTAATTGGATCTTTGTTTTCAAAAATAACCTATTTGAAAACCCGAGTGGGAGAAGGTGAACCTCAGGGCCTTTGAAGTCAGGGTTGGGTTTCATTGACTTCAAAGGTGGAAATCCTTTTTGTTCACATTTTGAACTCTGTGCAGTTTTCATTGCTTTTTACCTCTTATTGATGAATGTAATAGGATCTCTACAAAGTAAAACATCATTAACCCTTCAGTCTCTATATAAGGGCAAAGCAGCAGCATCGAACACAGAAAACACTGCAATGCATATTGTATATAATGACTGCAGAATAAAACAACTGCTGTTTGTGCAATGTCAACACTCCTCATTGGTGATAACATGCGAACAGATACAGTGTGTAAAAGAGGTGCGCTACCTACAAATTATGCTATTTTTTGCAGAACACAAATGTAACATTCATTCTAATTTTCAGTTAAATTATGTTGATGTGTTTACCTTCTGAGCCACAAGCAGGTTCCAACATTCCAAACATTCCATCTTCAATTGGTCGTACAATCAGATAGTAACGCCCCAAACTCACACTGTTGTTTGGGTTGCTTGTTAAGCCAATGCGTTTATGTCTGGGCCAGTCAGGCTGTTCAAACGTGCATATTGAAATAAATGTTACTTTTTTTTAAACACAGCACCATTACCTGTACACACAAAGTCCAATTTACAGTCCCATTTTTTGTAGAAACAAGAACACTGTCAATTTATATTGACAATATTAATCCTTTCATTCTTTTGTTTAGCATGTGCTTGCAGTATGCCATCACCAGCAATTTTCCAGGTGCATCAATTTGGAACTAAACTAGAGACGTGGCTTTCTTCTCACATTTTCATATTCTCTATATTATCTTGCTCTGAGATCCAGATTTATACCAAATCTCTGATCTAGCAATGTAAACTCTCATTAAAGCTTTAGAAAGAAAGCAAGCAGCTGAATGGAACTCTCCTGTTTCCATCATATCTGTACACCTGAGACAACAGCCTTAAGTGGGATCTGTCAATCACATTGTTGCAATGAACCTGAGAGGGAGCCTGAAGCTGGCTGCTTATTGTCATGGCAACACTGAGGTGAGAACCTTAAGAACCCTCATTTGCGTCACAGACACACCAGAGAATAGAGATCATGGAACCCTTAAAGAAGACAAGATTGTTTCTAAACAGACAGGAGCTGTAAAAACATCTTACAGGAGTACAGCCTCCTGCAAAACGCTAAAACGTTCTGTAGCTTAAGCTAATATACTGAGCAACTGAAAACCTGTAGCCTTTATCTCTATGGACAAAGCTTCATGTTTAATTCCAAATAAATTAACATTTAAACAGCCATCATGGACACATGGGACCTGTCTTATCTGCGTAAAGTGACTGGATCAAATTGTGACTAGGGGATAAATTATTTTAAGGTGCAGCGTGTAATATCTGCCACTGGCGTCATCAAATGGAATACTTGAACTCCCATGTCAGCCACTGGTCAGTCAAGCCAATAGCAATGCCACAAGCTCACACCATTGGTTGAGTAAGTGTTGCTCAGGTTGCAAGGTTTTGAAAGCATCACAGAGCAGTTTTCACTCTTTAAGGTTCATATGCAGTCTTATGAGAGCGATCATGATAGTCTGTCTAGTGCTGTCTGTGCTAAGTGTCTCCAGACGAGGGTTAATAGGATAACTGTGTCTTAAATAAATCACAAGCAACAAGGAAAGTGGAAACCGCAGAGACAACAGCTTACTCTAAGGTCTTTCTGTGTTCTGCAGGAACCAAACACACAGTGACACATACAGAACTGATGATTATGTTTAAGCAATACAGTCTTATTGTGTTAGACTTAAAAATGTTTCTTAAACTTTTGATGAGCTATAACAAGTTAACTAATTATCACAAATTATTAAGTGCATAGAAATACACAAATAAAAGAACCCTATTAAGTCCATATTAGTTTCTTTTGGAATAGACCACAACTTTATTAAATGTATTAAAAAGAGATTAGATATTTTAATGTTCTATATTGTCCTATAACTAATATATGATAAACATAAACATTGGACTGTGACTATAACAGGAATAACAGGAAAGTAGTTCACCAGGGCAATAGTTAATTTTAACCAGTCTTCACTGCTTTTTGCCTCCAAGTTGGCAAAATTCTTAAAAAATTCTTAATTCTTTCCAGAGAGCAATAAGTCTAAGATTGAATAGGCTGTAATGCTTATGAAAATAACATTTTGCTGCCCAGTACTTTCCAAAGTAACACACACTCTAATGGTGTTGCAAATTTGGCATGGATTATTTATTTTTCAAACACTTGATTCTTTTTATCTGCGACATGAAACAGAACAGCGTTTTTTAAGATCATGCCTTAAGGAAATAGCTCACCCAAAAATTAAAATAGTCTTAACAGTTACCCACAGTTGTACCCCCTGTACCACTTCCTTTTGCTCAACACAAATCCAAAACGAAGATTTTTACAAAATAATTGCATCGATGAAGGTCCATTTAATGCAAGAGAAAAGGTTGTAAAATTGTGCAAAAACATACAGCTATAAGAAATATGTATATGTACAGTATGTATGTATTGCCCCTGACATTGCCTGGCCCTAACAAGTTATTGTTACTCTAAGCTGTACGTGTGGGAACATGGCTGTGATTTTACTTTGTAAGGCATGAATCAAGTTTTCATCTAAGCCCAAGGGGGAAAATTGCATGATGTGCTTGCTTGTCAGCAATACAATTATAAAAAAGAGGTTACAAAGAGGCAGACTTTTATCTGGGTAATTGCATTCTCATTCTCAGCCTTTTTCTCTCTCATTACGTTTATTTTAATCCCTTTTTTGGTTTTGATTAAATAAAAAGATGATTCTGTTCAAATGGATGCAGTCCAGAGGTTACCCTGAGGTAACTTCACTCACACAGTCTTCTGAGAAACTTTCCTGCATGGTCTCTGGCCAGATATAATGACTTGGTCCACTGTCTAATGGTGAGAGAGGTGCAGTTTTATATTTCATCCTTTTTTATCCTGACCTTGTAAGACAAGGAGATCAAGTTGCACTTATTTATAAATGACTAAATACTGTATAGAGTAAAAATTTAGAGTAAAAAAAAAGAGCTAGATTGAGTTGGCATTGAGTTGCAATGTTTTTGATATAGTTTTTGTTAAAAGCAATGTAAAAAGTAATGTTTTATAGAAAGCATTATAGAAGATCCAGTCACCTTATGCAAAGATTTAGACCAAAGAAATCATAATTTCACTTATAATTAAAAAAAATTGGTTTACAAATGGCATATCCTATTTTAAAAACAATAAAAGTACAGGTGTGAACTGTCATATTACAGCAAAGTTATAGCAAAAAATAATTTTAAATTAAAAAATATTATTTCCGACTTGTTTTTTAAAAGGCTCTTATAGTGGCTTCTGTTCTGAACTATACGAACCATCTGCAGTCAACACTCACACGTTTAGAGTTTACTATTCATAAAAATTATTCTCTGATGTGAATTGTAACACAAAAAGCTCAATGATGAATCCTAGTGTCACTGGAACATGTTATAATATGGAACCAAACCATGGAGGGAGAAAAGTAACATTGCTGCATGTCTTATGTTGGCAAAAGAGTACCTGTATGTCCCACAGCACACCAGCGTCAAACCCTCAACCCAACTGTGCAGTATATTGCAGGGGTCATCATGGTTTGTAGCTGCTTTGTTGCCTTGCTGCCTGAACAGCTTGCTGCAGAAAAATAAATTCCTCAGTTTATCAGGACATTTTGCTGGCTGCAAAGCCATCTGTCCAAGCTCAACATAAGCAAGGCAAGGCAACAGAACGATGGCCCAAAGCACAGCAATAAATTAACAACATAAATGGCTTCAACAGAAGAAAATACTGCGTTCTGAAGTGGCCCTGTCAGAGTCCTGACCTCAACCTAACTCAGATGCTTTGCATGACCACAACAGAATGATTCACACCAGACAGCTGAAGAATACTGCTGAACTGAAACAGTTTTAGGATGAAGAATGTTTAATCCCTCCTGACTGTGGTGCCTGTCTGATTCACAATAGCAGGAAACATTTGGTAGTGTTTATTGATGCCACACTTGTGTAGCTTAAAATTTGACTGCAGTTTTTTATATATTAAACCAGCTCATTACTTTATATGGGTATATATGTGCATTCAGCATTTATGTAAGTCAAAGTTGTTTTCAGGGGTTACAAACCTCTTTTCCAAAGTTTATAAAAGAATCTAAGTACTTTGAAGTGAAATTGGATGCAGAACAAAGGAGAGAGTTTCTGGCTCATATTACGCAAATGTAAATGCTTGTGGGATTTCAGACAGGATGAAATGGAGATTTAATGTTTCGCTGATATCATTTATTTATTTTATTTCCCTTCAGCATGATCATAATCTTTAAATGTGTGATCAGAATGGGCTTATGGAAATGGACAAGATCAGCTCATGAACAGATGGGCTTGATATAGCCACTTTAAAATCTGCTGCAAGTCTCCAGTATATTTTTAGAACTGATATCTGTTGGATGTCCTTGGATTATTTTTAAGTTTGTAATTGCGTTCAAACAAAGGAAACTTTGTTTAAACAGATGTGCTCTATACTAAGTGATCTGTTAGCTAGCATCTGATTTGACCATTGACTTCTACATAGAAAATAAACTGTTCAGAACTGTTCTGATTTTGAGGTTTTGAGTGATTTTGAATACTTTTTAAATATTAGCACATTTATTCAGGACAAATCTAGCAAGTTCTGATTTAGCAAATTGTAAACAGAACAATCATTTATAGGTCATTTATAATTCAACTTTCAAAAAGAAATGACTTTCAATAATGCACAAACTGCTAAAAAATCAGTTACTGCAGCCCTGAAATGTGGTTTAGTTAACAATATAAACTTTGAGCACAGTCCAGCAAAGCCTACAGTTATGTATGCTATTAGAACAACATATGACAGCACAAATTCAGAGTCTTTGGATGTTTTGTCCATAACTGTGCCTTTAGGCTCTGAGCACCAGCCCCAACCCAGCTGGGGCTCCTCTGAGACAGCTCAGTGTCACTACACAACACAGTTTCATAATCCTGTGCCTGGTTACTCTATAACTGCCTTCCTTAAAGAGTTTGGAGTTAAAAGGACACTATATAAGAAACACTTAATTCTGTTTCACAAGTTAGCTTAAGTTCCCTTCCTCAATGCACTGCAGAAAACTTCTAGATTTAATCCCAGCACCAAATGTGGAGTGTGTCCTAACAAAAATCTCTCATGTAAATCTGAGATTTATCCTAATCAGGCTTAGTTTTTATTTCTGCTTTGTTGTGCTGGGTAGCTCCGCCCACTGTGAAATGTCACTGATCCACAATCCTAACTACCTTCTGATTGGCTGTAATCGTGTCATACCGTGCAGCACTTTCACATTTAATATGAGCAGACAAATTGCTTGTCATTGTGTGACTCTTATCACATCACGTCTGGTTAGCAAGTCTGAAGTCTCTTCACAGTAACAGGCCTCTGCATGACTCCTGTTTTGCAAATGACCATCTGGAATCTCTTTTCTCAGATGTTGAAATCATCTCAAAAGTTAATCACAGTGCAAGGATTGTCTACCCTGATTAGGGAAATTGACTTAAAAATCCACGAAAACTCACTGCCTCCGCTAATTTTAGCTGTCTTGTGTAATTTGCATGACTTTTTAAACAAGCACACTTTTAGACACCCACAAAAATACATTTGGGCAATTCAAATCAATGAAAGCAAGGGATTTCCATAAACTTACAGTCTGTTGAGAGTTTAGTAATTGGTTATTTACAATATAAGGATCTTTGTGTGGGAGTCATAAATCTCTGTTTAGTCTCAGTTTCTTCTCTTGTATGTGATGCAGCAGGGCTTTGGCTCTTTGCTCTATGTGGCTGATGAGAGATTTGAGTCCAGACATCCCTCCTCTGCTCATCCAGAATTCTTGATCCAAAGACAGGGACCGCAGGAGCATCTTCTCCAGACATCCTGACCGCAGCACTGAAACGGCCTGCTCTGGAAACCTGTCAATCAACAAACCCTCTGTCACACTGCAAATGGGTCACATTTTCTTACAATCACATTTAAAAGCTGGATACCTTTAATTCTCTCGATTGATTAGTTAGAGAATAAGAAAACAGATTCTAAACCAAAATCCTTTTGATACCAGTTCATACAAAGCATGTTTTTGTTCTTCTATGCAGACATGTGTCAGACAGTCTTCCTCGAGTGATAAGCCTGTGTCTTGCTTCTTTTTTCAGTGTTGAGTGCATAAACACTGTTTTTAACAGGATGTGTCAAGATGAAAGAATTTCATCTTTTTAACACACACGGCAGCCCATCAATGTCTGTTTCAGAACAGTGAATAAATCAGAAGAATCTGGGGGCGTGGCTAGCATCACAAGTATTGTTTACAGAAGCCCTTACTCTAAAATTTTAAACCTAATTTTTCTAGTTTTCTTTATTGTCACATTCATCCAAACAAAGCTATGATACTTTCAACTAGGGCAGTTCCTCTGACCTCAGGTGTCCTGAATCAACTCTTCAAAAATTTTAGTTTTTAGTTCAACAAAACAGCAATAAAACAGTCTGGTTGGTCACAAATATTTTCAAAGTGCTTAATACTTACTCATCAATACCTTCAACCAGTCTGAAGTTCAGGTTGTCTTGTGGTTGATGAGGTCTGCCTGCATTGTCAATGAAGACCAGTCTGGATGGTTCTGTCTCACGAACCTATAAATACAAACGACTTAGTTCACATACAGCATATTGTGCATAAATTCATGCATAGATTAATTGCAAATTACATTATCCAAATGCAGCAATCTCAACTTTACACACTTTAAAACATAGAAATGTCATTTTATGAAAATAAAATGTCAATATTAACACATTAAAAACATAATATAAAATCAAATGGCAGCTGCAAACAAATGATGCTAAACCTTTTCTCAGAACTTAAAGTACTTATGAAAAGTACTTGATCTGACTGATCTTAAGGTGACTTTCATTGAATGTATGATGTCACATTCAGGTTAACACAGGCGTCTCAGAAGAGTAACCCAAAATATAGTTTAGTACATTAATTATGGACATGTTCATTATAAACTAATTTAGTATGGTAATAGTATTATCTATCATTTTATAATTTTAATCTTTTTGAGATGTTTTCTTACAAATTGTGAGTTAATTTTTCTTATTCTTAAGTTTTGTGTCTATATTTCTTTAAATAAATGTCACTTGCTTTCATCCTTTGTTATATTACATCATTCATGATGTCAACAGTTAGGAAAGTCATAACTGAACAAACTGAAACTAAACTGTCTTTCCTTAACAGTTAACAGTCAGACAGTTAACAGTCAGACTGACATGTCTCTTTAATTCATATGCACCAGGATTCAGATTAACAACTGAAACATCTTGTGTGAATTAGACTGGTTGCAGAGGGCTCTGCTGTGAGAAAGGGAAAGATGTTTCTGAGCTGTGGAATGTTCTTGTGGGCAAGCGATATTAAAACAGATGACACTAGCAGACTGACTCTACAAACTTAAACCAAAACCACATTGGTGCCCCATTTCTCCAGCTCTCCAAACACTATCAGATAATGACTGCAGACCCAATCTAAGGGCTCCCATGGAAACTGACTGGCTTTTGCTGCCTCACATAATTTGCTTGGGTTTCTAACTCACAGTTTGAACGGGACCTCACACCTTAGGTTGATCTCAAGAGCTGTTGGAAAGATATTACTTTTGATATTGGAGAGGTACCCACAGTATGAGTAAGTTTGTAAGTTTGTGCTAGGCTCTCCTGGTACTGCATAATACTTGCTTGCTATGTGACCTTGTCGTTAAGTCGGTCAATTTAACTTGATGAAAAGGAAAGAAGCCAAGGATTCAAATCCTTAAATCCATAGTGTCATTATTTATGCATGTTTACTCTCTATGGTTTGAAATGTCCAGCTTTCAAAGATTAATGTCTGTCTTATTTTGATGATGTTGAGTCTTATTCAGGCACTCGCTTTTTTTTGATGTTGTGTTTGATTTTAAAACTGCTAAATGTGAGTTTGGTGAAGCAACATTCACTTATTTAATAAATATCTTAAAAATGGTCAGTGCTGTTTATTTCTTAACATGCAGTTCTAATGTAATATGTGTTGACATCAGAGCTGCTTTTGTTAGCGTTCTTGAATTACATAATGACAAATGATACAATGACAAATATCAGCTGTGTTACCAGGATGTGCACCAGATTTAGATCCTTTGGGTTTCCACATCTGACATGCAGAAGGTTTTCTACACACAGTTCTGATGGATCTGGTCTGAATCCACAACAGTACCGGTCCAGCCTGTCATTCACCTGGAGAAGAAAGTGAACCAGACACATCTCTTCTATAATCACTGTTATATAAAAGAAATAGAGCTTTTGCGTAAATAAACATTTAGTACAGTTCACAAAGAGAATGGACAGCTGACAGAACAAAGGCAAAGTTCAAACTCAAAGCCATCTTTCCAGTCATAAAAGTCATTAACCTTCATGTGTAAAAAGATCTCAAGTGGTAATACTGTGGTTTACCTCTAACATTATTGCTGTTGGGTTGCTGTGTGTGGTGAGACAGGCTGTGAGTGTGGAGCACAGGTGTGATGTGACCCTGTGGTTCCTTGGGTACCAGCTGATGTCTTCCCTTGATTTTGAACACATCACTGCTATATTTCACACTGTAAGGTGAACTGGCTGTGATTTCAGAACAGCTCTGTTTATCAACAGATTATGGTTGGGGTTATGACTGAAACAGCAAGGCTGTGATCTTGGATAGGTGATCAAAGAAGACCAGAAACGTATCCCTGAATTCTGATTCGTTGATTGGAATGTTGCCCCAAGGTCAACAATGATTTTGACCCAGGAACATATCACATTTGGCAAAATCATAAAGACCGAGCTGTATATCTATAGGCAGCCAGAAACAGGCAGCAATGATGTGCTAGACAGTATGCTGATTGTATTCTAAAAATAATATTTTTAACATTCAGTGGCCGTGACAGCTGCTGTCAGTCTGAAGTATCAGCATCTAGACCGTCATCAACACACATCATGTTCCTCCCTCACATCAGACGCAGCTCTGCTTGTTCTCCCCACAATGCCAGCACTGTGATAACCTCAGGGTTTGATTATGTAATGTTCTTACCCAGCGCTGCCAGTGAACCATAGTGAATGCCACAGAGCATTTTTATACGTCACAGCCCCTGAATATTGTATTCTGAACCGAGCAACCTTTTGTCAACCAAGAGAATCATAATTTCTGTTTGGTGGGGTTGGGTTGAATTTATATATTAAGATTTGCAAAGGTTTTCCAACTCTTATGCTATTTCCGTTCAACAGTGAAGGTTTGACTGATTACCATGGTTTAGTTAACCCCTGCTGGTAGATGTCATAACTACTACATTATAGGAGCCAAATGAATTGACTGATGCTTTTTATGGCCATTCAAAAAAAGGTGTGTTCTGGCAAAAAACATTTCTTGCAAGCCTTATATAAATCACATAAAAGTCCAGTACATAACATTATATAGTACTTTAGAACGCTTTTAAAATACAGAAATATACTTTATATTTCATTTTATATATTATTGTTATATAGTTTCTCATTTTTTTGTCACGTCTGCTATCTTTGACATCACTGCAATGCACTAGCAGGCTAGTTGCTAATGAAAGTTTAAGGACTATGTTTTTGTGGTGCCATCAGGCAATCAGTGCTGTCAGGACATGACTTTCCTGAAGCTCCAATGTGATTAGTCATATGGCAATTATAGCATTACTGTAGGTGTCCAGAACTGTGTGCCTGTGAGGAGGTATGACTGGCTGCAGGCCACATACACCTGAGGGGTCATGCATCAGCCAAGCAACTGCCTTTGAGATGAATGAGAATGCTAACAGATAGTCCTCTCCTTGGTTTGCATAAGTACCTCCTTGCTTGCAGAATCTCTGTTTACACAAATAAAACAATTGGCCTAACAAGGACACAATTAACTCAAAATAAAGTTCTAAGCTAAATGTAATCAGCTCATTTAATCAGACCAATCACTATGCTCTAGAGTAAGTATATATAAACCACTGCTTGTTCTTTAAAACTGTTTATGTTCTACAGAAGAAAAACTAAACGGTTTGGAATTACTTAATGTATGCGTAAATGATGACTTTGGGTAAACAATCTTAAATAAACAATTTGGATGAACAATTCACTGTCATACTCTACTAAGAAACCTGTGGCATATTTAAAATAAAACCCACTGACACATAATAAACCAAATTTGCTTAAATTGTTAAAATTCCATTGAGTAAGCTTACATTGTACAAAAATTGCACCAAAATTCAGAGCTCCACACAGAAATTTGTGTGGTTCCCGTTGTGACAGTGAGTGTGTCCTTCACACTGTTCTCTGCTTATGGGTGTGAGGTTTCACATCAGTGCCATCAGAGGTGCTAAATTAATAGATAGGAACAAGTGTTCAAGAGTCCCAGTCAGCAATTTCAGCTAATCAATACGAAGCTATTAGCTGTTGGCCATGTTACAACTATTGATTTTTCTTTCAAGATCTAATGTATTATTTATTGGCCATGCATACACCCATTTTTCACACACACACACACACACACACACACACACACACACACTTATTATCACAAATCCATAAGGACAAATTATTGAACACGTCATTACACTTGCCCACACATGCATGGATGCACAAAAATTAATCAGTCAATCAGTCATATTTTTCCATGCCCAATAAGGCCTGATTTTTTTTTGTTTTTGTTTACTTTGGTAATGCTTAAACATTTTAATGTATTAATGGTGTTAAAACACAAGGCCTACACACAAAAAACAGTTCTCAGGATTGACTTTAAAGTTGATAGGAAATTAAAATTCTTACTTGACATGGCCTGTCATCAAAAACACGCCACTCATCAAGAACATGCAGTAGAATGTAAAAACCTGTTCTGTTTAAATGCCATGTAAGAACCTTTGTCAGGAGATATTTTCTTCTGTATTTCTGTAATCAGCATAATCAAAGTAAACATGCACCTTTTTTCTGCTATTCCTTTCTGCAAATACTGCATGATTGCTTTTACTATTTATTAAATAAGTTCTGACAGTCATTTAATCAATTAATTCTTATTCATGTTCTTAACAAAAGCACACAAGAGTGCACAGAATTGCAGATTTAGACCTCTATAAATGTAGGGCATGGATAATCCAGGTGTTTGCATGACCAAAAACTTGTGCTGATTTCAAGAAACTAGAATATTGGATTATTCTTCTTATAGCTCAGATCAGATTAGTACATTTTCTCAACACTTATATAACAACAGGTTTGCATGGTAAAACAAGTGGCAAAAATATAAATAATAAAATCACAAAGAAAGAACTTCATCACTTTTTCAAACACATTCAATCTGTTCATAACAAAGAATGTCTTTTCCTCTCTGCATTACATGTGTTCACAATTTTAATTAAGCATCACTATGGCAACAATAGTTCTTGGGAAAAAGACAAAACAGAATGCAACTATGGGGAGCTGAAAGTGAAAGAGAAGACAGGAAGAGAAGTGTAACAGACATCACTTATAAACTTGCTAATGAGGAAGTACAAACACAAATCATTAATCCTCACATGCTCTTCAACATTACAGATGTAACCATTCACAACACAATATGTGCAAGTCTCTGTAGGGAAGCTTGTTAGTGTTCTAACTTTGACAACATCACATCATTCTCAGGAAACTAAAACATCAGGAGTTTTGTATGTATTTTTTTATATTAATCAGGTCTGTTCTCACTATAGATATAGCAGAAACATCAATGCTCAGATAAGTGGTTAACAAGTATGTTTTGTAGACTAATTAATAGACTAGTTTAAAATAAACCTTTCTTAAAAAGACGTATTGATATTGACGCTTACTAACTGCACAAACACCTATAAACAAGGCAGAAGATAATTACAGTGTTCTATTAAGTAAACGTCAAACACACACATTTAATTAGACACATCCCTCCTGTATTTTGAACCTGCTTGTGATTTACCTGGAAATTAATTATCTGGTTATCAATTATGATCATTCTTTCGGACAGCTAGGGTCACGAACTCACAGTGCAATTAAAAGCAATTGTAAGCCCTTTAATATGGAAGAAGTCCAGGAAGAGAAGAACTAAAGAAGTTTTATTATGCAAATTTACTTACAGGTATGTTGGGGGATGAAACTGGATGTTCAGAAAAATGTTTAAAAACACTATTTTAACTATTTCGTTTGAAGCCACAGGTAACACAGATATCGCACATTTTACCTATACGATGGTTTGTTTTGAACAGAAAAATGCCACAGCTATAAATGGAAGACTAAATATCTTGTCAGGTAAGGCATTATGTACCTGATAGCACCAGAATATTGTTATTTATTAAGCAGGTTTGAACAACAACATTCAACAAATTACATTAATCAAATACATAGTTCTGGCTGGAGAGAAAACTGGAGAGAAAACTCGGATCAATCACCACAACATTATAACACTATATAAACCAATCAGCAATAGGGGCCATGTGTGCCTGCTGTTAGTTATTGCCTGTGTTACATAGTGTGGTTGTTATTTTGTGGGCAGAGCAATGAAAGTGAGGTGTGTTTGTTTGGGTATATTTCAAATATCAACAGTGTTTGTCAGAAATCTCTTACTGCACCTTTGAACTCCTTGAAGGTTTGTGGAAACCAAATATTTCTATCTTTACAATAATCTCTGAATCTGTCTTCAGTGTTGCTTACCTGCAGTAAGAAGTCAAACAATGCCAGTCGTCCCCATTCTGAGTGATGCACTCCCACACAGTTTGTAAAGTTTAAAGAAACCTGAGAACCACATCTGCTCTGTAGTACTGTCTGATACTGTGGCCAGGTGAGTGAGAAGGAGTTTTGGTCATTGTCAGCATCAGACAGGTGCTGAATGTCAGGATCCCACCACACAACAGGTCTGGGAGACCCACTGGTGTACCTGTATGGTAGAATATCACTGTGAAATGTCCTCAACACAGCAGGCAGGCTTCGATTCAGTCCCAGAACTCTGTCCAGATGAAAAGCAAACACCTCAAACCAGTCATCGGGACGTTTGATGAGGGCACAGTTTCCTGTCTGGCAGCGTTTGATGTGATTGGCCCCTGCAGGAGAAGAGATGTTATTTGTGTCATATAATCCAACCTGAAGCACTTGTCCATGGCCTGAGAGCCTATCTTTACTCATCACAGTGCCTCTAGAGAGAAGCCCCATCTTTTTCACATCATCCTGACTAAACCACGGCAGAGACTCAGCTTTGGTCTGATTCCAGTCTTCAATGAAAGCCTCATTGGGTGCAGTCTTACACCAGTTAGTGGCAGACTCCCTCATACCAGCCTCTACTGCAATCCTACCCTTATTTCCAAATCCAGAATGGGGCCCTTTCCTCTCGATGGGCTCTGATTGTCTTTTATGTGTCCTTTTCTCTTTCAACTGTTTCAGTTTTACCTCCTTCTCTATGTGAGTGAACTGCCCCACAAGCCTCTTTGCTTTGGCCCCATCTGGAGCACATTTGTGCCTGCATGTGGTGTTGTTTGGGTGGAGGCTTTGCATACTGGCAGACTTAGGCAATGCTTGGTCATGTCTGGAGCGGAAAAGATGAATGATTGGATTGCTGCTATCGCCTGCTTTAACAGCTTGCCCTCTTTTGGCACTAACTGTAAATGGGTGTTTGTTTACGCTTTGCCAAAACCTTTCTTTCTGGTGTGCTTTATTTTTTGGAGGCTTTTTGATGAATAGATGATCTTTTTCTTCTGCTGTTTTCCCAGAAGAGAATGATAATTGCTGATGGTTGATCATCAGGAGATGTTTGGTGGAATCCTTCACTTTCGGGTAATTTCTAATTCTGCTGGGTAATGGAAGTTGAGGTCCCAATGAGCGCCTCTCAACCAGCCTGTTTGGTTTGTTATTGCGGAGGCCCCGTAGGTACACATCACTCTGCTCAGATGGGAAGGGAGGAAGGGTGTATATCATCACCACTGAGAAAGTGAAGAAAGACAGGAAGGCCACCACAGACTGATATTTCAGCCTGAACTTCACCCACAGTCTTGGAGCCTGCCAGACACAAAGCAGAGTATAATTACAACTGCATGCAAGACATAAATCAGAAGATCTGCAAACTCTATACCGGAAAAGAGAAGTTGGAAGGTCTAAATGATTGGGAAACCTAAATGAGGAAATGTTATTTCAGGAAATTCCATTCAGAGGTTTGGATGTTGAACATACATGCTTAAGTTTTATTTCACCATATGTGGTAAACGATAGGCCTGGAGGCTAGAGGCGTGTTCATTCCATTATGACTCTATGTTATACAGTGTCAGAGTGGAATGAAGATGGGATCTTTCACAGCTGTTTAACAGAGAATTTCAAATCAGCTAGTTTCTTGTTCTTTAGGCTGGGTGAGAGTCTTTAGTTTAAGGTTGTACTTAACTTCATACAAAATTTAACATGAATCTAACAAATCTGTGTAGGTTACATTTCTTCCCAAAGATAGAATGAATAGAATAGAATTTGCTTAAAGGAAACAGATTTTAAAAATAATTGATTATTAACACCATTTAGATTGTGACAGTATTTTTGTGACAATTAAGAATATTGTCCAATGTTGTCCCACAATTAGGAATATGTGATGTGTGTGTGTGTGTTACTTTAATTAGTATTATTTAGTATATTTGTTGTACTGCCTTAATAGTTGTAATAATTAATTATTAATACAGGTTTAAATTTAAAGGCTTAAAACAATACTGTTACAGTGCTGTACTAAAAAACTAAAAAGCATAACTTTTAGGCTTGTTACGGTAACATAAAAAAAGTGAAAAGGAAGCAGAAAAATTTACTTAATTGTCATACTAATATCCCAATTCAAACATATTCATATGATTTTGATCTAAAACAATAGACTAAAAAGAAAAGCCTTTATTCATGCAAAACATTCTTTTTGTATTTTCATTTTTATTTTTAACCCTCATTTTCATGAGGGTTAAAACACATTTTTATTTTTAACCCTCAAACATCTAGTTATTAGTGAATAAGTAAACACAGTCTGGAAGATGTTGCTGTATTTAGCTTGTTTTAAGTTTCATTCTATAATTTCCTGCCCTGGCCATGACCCATGATAAAATGAGTAAAGCCTGTCATTTATGGTTAGGAGAGGTACTAATCTTCCTGAAACGCTACGCACAACTATGAAAGTACAGCTAAAAACACAAAAATGACAACATCTCACTCAAGCTCTGCATGTGTGTTGACTATGACAACACAAACTTTTTGTTCTCCTCCTCTCTATGTTTTATATAGTATATTATGTAGTATATTAATATACAAAATATACTTCCTAATAACATATTGTTTTGGCCACAAGCATATTTGCAGGCATTAACAGGTCAATATTGACTAACTCAGCAAGACAAAAATATGTGCAGGAGAAACATTATTCACTATCTGTGTTTGAAGGGGTGGAAATGTGTCAATGCTGTGAGATCTCTCCCTCCTGGCTGACATTTTTATGACTTAGCAGCACCTGTGAAAGGATTCCATTATGCTTCAGCTTACAGTATGACTCGCATGCAATTTCTCCAAGCTGAGGTTCCTCAAAGTGGAGCTTCAGAGGTTAAATATGACCTGAACAGATCAGGACTTGCTTGGTCTCACAAAATAGTGAATGTTTTTTTAAAGGCTGGTACATATTTTAGTCTTGATAGACTTTTCTGACATTGACACAACTTACTTATGAGAGAATCCTGATCACTTCTACCTGTTGTTCAAAAGGTTAAAAAGTTGTCAAATGTGAAGAAAATCTGTAGGTCTAATTAAAGGGAAGCTGAACTCTGTTACTAGACAATTTCTATCCAACATGTTTATACTGTTTGTCTTAAGACAAAGATTATTCCTTTTTTTATTAAAGACTGCAGGCTTTATTTCTGCCTTTCTGCAGACTCACACACATTCATAGACATATTTGGCATTGATTTTAAAGAAGCAAACAGTTTAGTTTTACAGAATAAATCTTTAAATCCAGGACAGTGTAATAGCATTGAGTCAGATCCCAAACCCCTCAGCAATTCACATTATCTAAACAATCCATTAAGAAATCACATAGAGCGAGTCAGTCTCTAACCCATACAGACATACAGAGCATCTGCCAAACCAAATACTACTGAACCTACAAATCTAAGGCCTCCTAAAATATTAAATATTTCTGACTTCCTTTGGTGAGTGGAGACGTGACTGTCTATACACACAGGAAGGGTTGTACAGCAGGTATAATGTAAACAATGCAACAGGCTCCACACATAGGCTTACATATGCTCTGCTTTGCATTAGGCTTTTAGTGTTTCTTTTAGAAAGTAAACATATTGACTCATGGTGTGTTAAGCGGACAAATACGAACAGCACAAATAAGTATGGCAAAGACGTCACACTGTTACAAAAGGCAACACTCCAAGCACAACAAACACATGGAGACAGACTGAGAACATGAGGAGGAATTAGTCACACAAGTACAAAGTTTTGGAGAAAGTCTATTCAATAGGTTATGCTTTAATGAAATGTTATATATGCAGTATATACAGTGGCGAAAAGTAAATACAGTACAAAGTAATGAAAGTCAATATTATTTAATTAATAAA
>JAZGTK010005431.1:0-22457 GCA_036877625.1 Ambastaia sidthimunki
TGAGATACAGGCTCTGCTCTACAGAGTGAATGAGATACAGGCTCTGCTCTACAGAGTGAATGAGATACAGGCTCTGCTCTACAGAGTGAATGAGATACAGGCTTCCTGCTTGTGAAGTCAGGATACAAAATTCATAACCTCAGCCTCTGATTGAAGAGATCAGTCGCTCATCACATTTCCAGAGCTGTATTATCTATTATTGATACAGCTCAAGTCTGTCTTCAGATATGCAGAAATGCCATCATTAAACAGCCTAGAACTCACACTATAGACAGACACATACATAGACAGACAGATAGTTACGCTATTCTATGCTGTTATATTTTTCTTTAGCCCTTGCAACCATCATAACTGAGATGTATCTTCATGCATCAGACATTCATTTTCCTATGATTCGAGGTTTAATACAAGCTGAGGTGGAGCTAATGAAACATTATTATTCAGACATGTTTAAGGGGCTTTTATGCTCCAGCTCAGACACAGAAATTCAACATGAACTGATTATACTTTAGATTTTGTATCATTTACATTTAATTTCTTTACAGCATTTGTGCCTGTATGTACAAATTCAGAAAACAAAACTTCTCCCTAACGCCTTCATTCAAATATATGAACTGATGAATTAAATATACTCAGAGTTTTTTAAACCTGTGATTAAATAGTGTTTGTGGTTGGGGGGCAGAATTAGAGAATCACTCATCTCAGATTGATGGAGCAGCGAGGAGTCAGACTTGAGTTGAGACGCACTTTCCACAACACTCTTAAATCAAAGTTCTGGAGCTCTTGCTCATACTGTCCCTCTCAGCAGCACAATTCATGCCTTCATTTCACCTTCATTTCAGTCATTTCATTACAACAGCAGCCGTTGGTGTTACAGTCTGTTCAATAAATACATCTGCATTCTCTCTGGCCTATGACCTGTTATGAATTACAGTGTTTGCTAGTAATCATCACTTCAGACATTAATTCAACATTCATTTGCATTTCAAATGTGATGCAAACTTTTGTTAACATTAAAAATTAATTACAATGAGTGCTGCATTAACAAATATCTTCATGTTATACTTTATTAATATTTGTGGTGCTTTTCAATGCACATAATACAGCCGTGTGCTAAAACGCTCAGAACATCTCCAGCAGGTTCTGGCTGCAGACTTGCACATGCTCTCAGACACCAGCACTTCCTCTTGGGCTTCCACCAGCACTTTCCTGTCAATAGACAGCACTTCCTGTCTATTGACATCACCTGCAATAGACAAAAATAACCAGAAATGTGTTTATTAGTAATGTCTGCTCAAGAAAGTCTAAACAGCAACACAAAATTACCTTCAAATTTAAAATAGCAACAAAAAAACAGACTATGCAAATTATTTGAGGTTATTTGTTTGTATTTGAGGTTAGATTGTTTCTATTTGACAAACACTAAGATTCATGACATTAACAACGTTTAAGAAACGCATGCATGACCTTTATTTCAGTAAAGACAAAGCTGAAGGGTTCTAGAGCTTCAGTTCTGACCTCTAAAAGTTCAGCTTTTTGTAATTTGTCCATGGCCTCAGAGACATCTTGGTCCTAGTGCACTTTGGACCAAGAGAGGCTAACAGAACCAACTTGATGGTTTCAAACACAACTCACTGGTCATCTTCAAAACTTTCATCAATCGCTTCTATAAAATAAATAACACAAGTTGGGGACGTTTTCTGTTTTTGTCCTGCACTGTGCTGCCCCCTGTTGAGCATGAACAGAGATGACATGCTCTGCTCTGTGTCTGTGTAACGCGTTCATGTGAAAACACAGGTGATACATTTAACGTCTTAAATCGAGTTTGTGTTCAAATTAAGTTACATAATTCACAGCTAAACATGGGCTTATAGTTCACTTCATCTCAGCTTAACCAAGAGTAAGTTTGCTTGCATTCATTCATCAATATAAATATACACGAGACCAATGTGCACCAACATTGCATGATCTGTTTGTATATTTTAATCTGTAGTTTCTGTATATTTTAATCTGTAGTTTGTATATTTTAATCTGTTTCCTATTTATTGATTTTTAATTAAAATGTTTAAAGTAAAATGGTGTTGTGTAAAGATGATGATACAGGATACAGGATGCATTTCTAATATATAAGTGTCCTGTTCCACGATTAATTTAGAAAGTTGTGGATTCTACTGTATTTTGTAAATATGGAATATGTCAGTTTATGATTGCAAACACCACAACTGGGTTACAGACACTGAATAATGTGTAACTACACTCTGATCTTCTGTTAAAGAATTGTCCTGATGAAACAGTTTCATTTAGTGTTTTATTTAGCGTTGTGTGTGTGTGTGTGTGTGTGTGTGTGTGTTCGTCTTGCTGCAGCTCTGTTTAACTCGGTAAAGACTTCAGGACTCCAAGTGCAGGTTTAACTTCTACAGCTGCTGTGATCATAACATGATTCTTCTGTTCTGCAGAAGACAACACAACACATGTGGCCAAATCTGGTCATGATAGGAGACAGTTAACACCCTGCAGATGGGTCTGGACTCAGCCCAAGGTAGACACTCAGAATTTATAGTGTTTATATAGTAAAATACATGGACTGCATTTTTTGCGGAGATGTGGGATGTGTTGATTTTGATAATCTTGTGCTCTGTCGAGTATTAAATCAATCATCTTTGAAAAGCACAGAAGAACAATTCATGAGAAGGATGTAAATCTATGACAATAAACCAAATTGAATCAACAACAGAACTTGCTGTTTATCTTTTATACAGTTTCCAACAACAGGCCATAACATTAGACTGTGAGTTTCTGATGTTATTCTTATACATTTTAAATAGTTCAGAACTGCTCAGCAGCCAGATGTCGTTGTAGAAGTTGACTTCAAAAAGTGCGACCAGACGCATTTTTAAACGTGTCAGCATGTTTTGATTTCAACCCCTAATATACATCAGATATAAGGCTGCATGCCATGACAATTTCTCTATACGGTTTCAGCAGCCACTGTGCTATAAGAGATATTGTATATGTGTGAACAAAGCTAGCTGGGGCTGCGTTTCATCCTGTGTGTGTGAGAGGGTTTCTGGTTTCTCTCAGTGGGGGTCAAATAGAAGCTTTAAAAAGACACATACACGAAGACATTACCTTATAAGCAATTACACTACAGATTCCATTGCACACAGAAGCCATAACATACATTTATTTCAATCATGTGACCACAGGGTAGACTCTACTTTAAAGGTTAGCGCAACAGACAAGATGATTGATTTAGAGCCAAAATGGCACAAAATCCTTTCAAACAAGAACAAATATTCATTGATGCAAAACAGCATCTTTTTCTTTGTGGAATTTGCACCAGTTTTTTTTTTTCCAGTTCCTGCATCTGTGTCGTACTAAACACACACACTCTTTCCTGTTTGAGAAACTACTATAACGATCTGATCTTAGGGGGAAAAACTGAGTGCTTCATGTCACAGACCCCCAAAATCATTTCCTGGAGCAATTCCATATTTTCATGAATAAATGCTGTGCGCCTCAATTTTCTAAAAAAAAAAAAAGCATAAGATCGTCAACGACTAAACAGCTCCGATTTATAGATGCTGCCAATTCAACTTTGAAGAATTTGTAGAACTGTCTAAACTCTGATAAGCAAGTTTTGATATAAACAGACCATTGCAAACATTCATGAGTGTGTGTCCACCCATAAACCTGTAATGAAGATCTTTGTCCCAGGTTAGTTTCTTCATCTAAGCAGACAGAAACTCTGCTTCTGTTATGGCTTCTGGAATGGAAATTAATGAAGCGGACTTATCCGTACACATTGTTTAGATGAGCTCAGTACAAGTGTGAGACAATCTAAATATAAAATCCATCAGACGGCTTGCCTTAGACATTCCACATTTCAGTTACCACAGTTTCTGTTATCTCTTCCAAGAATTCCTGCTTCTTTAATTCATCATTTCCCAACCAACAAAACAATTGAATCTCCAGCAATATCCACAGGCCACTTTCTCCTCATTGCCTTCACAGACAGAGAGACCAAAGCAAAGTAATTTTCCATTAAGCATATAATAAACTGGCAATATATTCATCATGAAATCCATCTCTGTCACTGTCTATGAGATAATGTTGAGTGTGGGTATCATTTGATGTAAAAGCAATTGAAACTCGGCGATGAAGAGCGTCCAGGCCTCAGGGATTTGAGGGCATGTCCTTCTAACAGGATTATGGAGAGGTGAGCGGTGTGTCACTGCTGGATTATTCCCTGTGAATGGCTCACTCGACAGCCCACTCCCATCACTGCTTTATTGGCCACAAACGTTTTTTCCTTCATTCAGGGAACTTGGCCTGAGGAGCTGATGTGTGGATCAGGTTGTTTTCACACTTTGTTCAATTTCTTGGTTCTAATCCTGATTCTGTCCTGCCTCAGTTCTCTTCACACTGTACAATTATTGGTTCCGAACTGTACGTTTGTGAGCACTAGTGGCTCCTATTTACAACTGTAGCTTGGTAACGACTGAGAGGAAAGACGTCAGTGTTATTTTAGTATTTGTCTCTTCAGATTTACTACACAAACTTTACTGACGCAGAATGCCATTTAAGTTTGTCTGGTGCAAGTGTGTTGCAAGAGATGGGAAAATGTGAACTGCATTTCCAAATACAGTGTATTGGGAGGCAGCATCTATGAAAAATGCAGCACACAGAACCAAATGCAAATCGTACGTCATTTGATAGTCATTCACGTACACAAGTGAATGTAAGATTGATTGCTTTTATAACAACTGTTATGAAACAGCAAGCCAATGAACTAAACTCTGACCTCAGAAGAACTCAGGTTCTCACTAAAAGCTCTCACAGGAAAGCACCCTCAGACTCTGTAGATAAAGTACCTCACAGAAAATAAAAATCACAGATGAGATCACCTAAACAGTGCTGAGAGCAAATAAAACTTTAAATCAGTCTCATTTCTTAGATTGTTACTGTGAGGAAAAGACTCCAAACATCTCACACATCTCTTCTGAGATCCAGAAGACTCCAAAATACTGCAGTTACATTCAGAGAAGCTTTCTGAAGTTATCTGCTTCTACGTCCACAATCAGTTTATAGTTACTCGTGCTGTATGGAACTTTAAAGGCGGGTGTTTTGGAGGCGTGGCTTTGGAGAGCTCTGAGGAGAGGGCGGGATCTTGTGCTATTGCTAGCCTCTCTGAAATTGCCTATCCTACGATAACAAATACAATTTTCCTCATTATATTCAATTACTCACATTTACAGTAACAGAACAGAACGTTTGTTATCTGCATAAGACACAAACTAGTGTAAATGCACACAGTGTGTCTTACACAGGATGTGGAGATGGACCGGTGCCTGCAGGTGAACTGGAGTGTGTTGTTGACTGAGGCTGGACAGGATGTTCAGTGGCCTGTTTGTTTTTCCTACTTGGATTGGACAGATACGGTGGTCTGTCTGCCGGGGGCCCACTGAAGCCGTCCACTGCCTAGAGAATGTAAACAGATGTACATGTGAGAACACAGCCCTCACCATACGCATTTGTGTAAAGAAATACTCTATTAATGATAATTAAGTTATATCATAGGCAGATGATCAACTGAAACGTTATTCTGTCAGGTGTAAAGATGTCAAACTGATGACATCATTAGGATGGTAATATATACACAGGCACACGTACAGCACTGGATGTTCTGTTAATGTGCTCCAGTGATGCATATTGTTGTCAACGCAGCGTTGCTTCTACGTTCCGTACAGGTTCACCTGCAGGTTCAAATCAAAACACACACACAGCATTAATGACCGTGCGGCAAACAGTTTGTGTTCAGCAGGCAACGCGTTTACATTTCCCAGATACCACAGATCCAAAGCATCAAACACACTCTGACCCATTTACAGCTGCTCATAAACAGCTTGAAGCGAGAGCTGAAAAAAGTCATGTGTTTAGCAAACGTGTGAAACAGTTACACAGTCACATCATGATGATTAAACTCTAACCTGAAACTACAGTAAATCAGTAACTTCTGCACATTACACTTCCCAAGATTACAGATCAGACTCATCTCTGTACAAGCATTCTGCAAAATGACAGTGAAACACAATTACCAACTAACCAAAAGTCTGACTATTATTATTGTATGCATATACAGTAAATCTGCTTAGCAGCCAGCAACAGAAAATGCTTGGTAACCATAGCAGCAGAGGAACAAAGCTTGTCCGCATGAGTACATCTGTAAATAAAGTGAGCTGAAGTGCAAATGGCAAACAGGGTGGAATGACAAATTAAGTGAAAAATGCAGTAAAATGACAATAAACATCTTATTTAACACACAGTCTGTATTTTTAACAGCCATCAGAATAGCAGCTTTGCTGGTGAGCAACATGGTTGTGCTGGTGAACCCAGCAGACAAGCACCAAACGAGCTTGAACTGCATGCTGGGTAAACTGGTGCCCAGCAGAGATTCTTTACATCAGTTTTCAGGCATTTGCACCTGTAATCTACACAGTCTCAGTTTCCTATGTTGTTACTTTATGAAAAGTGTTACAAATGACCTGTTTTCTCCTGCAGATAAACTTCTGTCATTGTGTAACATCCGCAATTTTAAATATTGCTTTCGTTTGCTTGGCTGTAAATGTGTGTGTGCAGTATAATAAAAACAGCATTTCTGTCACCTTACAATACTTCAGTGTTAGAAAACAGTTATTTGTGAAATCTACACCAGCGCAGCAAGTGTTAATATAATGTAAGTGTTACTGGGCAAATTGACATTATACACATTATGTAGCTGCAGTCAGCATTTGTGTGCATAACATTTCAGATGCATTCTATTGTGGTGTGATGGCCATACTGGCTGTAATTTACTACAGATTTCTGCTATCACAGACTTTATTCAAGGAATAACACAGATAATTCTCAGGAAACTGTCATTGTTTTTATCAACTTAAAAAGTTACTGTTTAACAAATGTGGATACAGTCTTTGCAGAAGTCCTCATATTAAATAAAATGCATGTAGAATGATAAAAAAAAAGCATTTTGTTTCCCATTATAATCAACATAAGTAATTAAAATGTTAGGATAAGTGTGGGAGTGCTGGAGTCCAATATGTTTTATTGTAATATTATTGTAAACAGTAGCCAGAGAACCTGTACCAGTTCAGTTTGCTTTTAATTACATCATGGGCACAAATGGAGCCCAAATGGCAGCGATTCCTGAAAATGGCCTCATATATTAACACACACGGGCTCATCGTCACTGTTTTACAAATACTCAATGATGGGAACCAAATATGACATCATCAGCCCACATGACCAACATCCACTTAATACCTCCAACAGGGTCTCACTGAGCTGCTTTCCCAGTGCCAATTTAATATTAGTTTAAAAAG
The DNA here is from genome assembly GCA_036877625.1 of Ambastaia sidthimunki. Lineage (NCBI taxonomy): Eukaryota > Metazoa > Chordata > Actinopteri > Cypriniformes > Botiidae > Ambastaia > Ambastaia sidthimunki. The sequence continues at coordinate 7,380 of JAZGTK010005431.1, forward strand.
AATAACTTCTCTGATCTTCTGTCACACATTAAAACCGTTTTAAATAATTGGGCATGTGGTTAAATTTGCTTAAACAGGCTCATGTCCAAACGTTGTGGTTTTCTGCAGCTTGTTTCCTTTTTAAAGAGATGTTAACATGCTTAACATGTAAATGTGCTTCCATCACTTCCAAAATGTATGAACAAGTTACTAAATAGTATTATTTTATGTTTACTGATGCTTGGGCTGTCCATCAGTGGCATTTTTCACATTTCTGAAGCTCAAATGCAGCATTAAACTCACTGTTGTGACGTTTGCTCGCATGTTCATTGCTTACAGTGTCACGGGTGCTAATGCATTCATTTATCTTTGTAATGTCGGAAATGAACCTGGAGCACGTGGCTGGAAACATGCAGTCGTACTGTGCACAGAAAAATACAAATATCTCAAGATTATTCAGCTCATTCTAAAACTAAGAAAAGTTTATGATGTTCATTAATATACATGCAGAAATATTTCTGATGGTTTATTTTTTATATTAAATAAGAAATGCCATTTCTGAGCACTTGGTGTTTATTGTAGACATTGATGTAACTGTGTTTCAGTGCTTTTATTTATCATCTGTTCTGGTTTGTGTATCTGCCTCTCATCTTGACCCTGCAGGAAAGATCATGAGAACCCATTAAGATTCTGACTGTCTGACTGCACAAGTTCGTGGCCCATTTTGTTTACATCTCCAGAACACGTAGCATCAAATAAAAAAACTAAATTGATTAGGCACTTGATCTCTGAAAATACAGAGAACGGTAACAAGAATTCTTTTATACTAGCTACTAATGAAATCTTTGATCTTTCATGTTATAAATCCACATGTTGCAAACAAGAAACATCTTTCTGTATCATTCCACAAATTCTTTCTGAATTTGCAAAACTGATGATGCCTCACATGTAAGTATTGCATGCTTATTTTATCTTTAGGTTGTAATCCACTGATATGAATTGTACTGATAACATTCTCACTGCTTCTTCTGAGAATAGCAGGACATGACAGTAGAGGAAGTGGTTGATAATGTAATATCTGAACAGGAAGCCGTGTGTGTACAGAAGTGATCAGTGTTTTTGTAAGTGGCTGACATGCGTGAATTTTTTATTGCTGCTGACATTCAAATTTATTGCCTGTTTGTTAATGCAGCGTTATTGCCTTTTTGAATGATAGTAAACGCTTATGCTCACTAGCACACTGTTAAAAGCTGATAATTATACATTCTGGCAAGTAATTAGACTAACGAGTGAAGTATTAGTGAAGCCTGTTCTAATGTAAACTCAGCTATAAACAAAGACTGCAGAACAATTAAAAGTAAAGGGTTTCTCCAGTGATGCGGAAGAAACACATCTGCTGTGAGTTTTAAAGGCACAGTGATATTTAGTTCTGAAGATGTTTCTAATGAGTGGCTCATAGCATGATAATGTGATAAGGTAAAATTAATCATTTCTGATAAAAACTGCAGTTAGCTGAAAAACAGTTTTTCTGCATCTTACAGTTCGGAAGGTGCAATAAATAAAATGTTTCTCTTTCATAGCTGCAGAGATTTAAGGTATGTTAGCTCAAGAAGTCCTCAGTTCATTAAACCTCGTCACAGATTTTCTCCTAAAACTCATGAGACATAAAACGAGACAATTATTGAAATGCAGTAAGAATATTAGATGCGTGTGGATGTGTCTCAGGTGAATCTGATGAGAAATCTTTAGTTCATATTAAAATATTTGACCTTTGCATATTTAGTAAATTAGTTTTTAAAACTCTACAGGAGACACATGGCAGTACTGCTGTCTTTAGCTCAGGAAAACAATCTTCATCTGTTGCTATAAAATAAAGTTCATTTGTCTTTTTTTAATAACATTTACTGCTGCTTTTTGTTGATTATGCTGTTTATTGTTGTAAATAATTTTTACATTTTTTAAATTATACATGTTAACTATTGTAAAAATGCAAACTGCTGTCATTAAAATTCTACTGAGGTCCCACATTCTCTCAGGTGTTTTCAACTATTATATACATAAGAAAAAATTAATATACTGTGCCGTGTGTAAATTAAATTGTACTTTTTAAATATCTTTATGTAATTCCACTCCTTACCCTAATACCAGCCCAACCCTAAACAGCATTTAAACATACAGTATTTAAAGAGACACTGATAACAAAGTTTTTGATTTTTCTTCAACATCTGTTTATTTTGCGTGTTGTCCCCCATAACAACAAAAGTTTCATGTCTGAAAAAGGTCTCGTGCTTTATCTTGATTGGCTGGGAGGACCAGAAGAGCAGCAGCAGTGAGTGAAAGAACACAGACTCTCATTTGAAGATGAGGCGAGCGGAGTCGGAGAACTCCTGTTGATGTAGCTGTGAGGGATCTGCACTTCTGCTGAAGGTCTTCAAGCATCAGCACACTGAAAGATCTGCACTGAAGCAGTTTGAGTGAGAGCGGATTAGGAGGCCGGTTAGCAGGAGATGTGGTGTGAAGTCACGGAGCTTCTTTTGCCTCGTGGGCAGGTGAATATTGAACCATGTTGATGGTGCTGCTGACAGTAAGTTCAGACAGAAGACTGGTGGACAGAGGACATCTGTGTTGTGCTCTGTTCATGATAGTCCACGCTGCACAGGTAAGAGTGCATGACCTCCAGTCTGAGCTGTACCTGAATTTTAATGTGTACATTATATAGACAAATATAAATATCATATTCTAATTATGTGTGTATATAATATTATATACATGTATAATGTTGCTGTAAGGTAAGCATTAGTTCTAAAGAGTCTAACAGAGAAAAATGTCTGGCCATATGTTGTTGTTTTAGTCGTCATAATTCCACATACTCTGAATTCTTACCCGAGAAAATGAATCTTTTTAAACCTGCATTGAGGCAGCAGCAGCATATGGGCCAGACATGATAATGTGTATCTGATGTGTAGAAGCCATCCTGAGGTCCTGAAGAATTTATGATGTGTCCCTCAACATCATCTGAATGTCTCCTGGTCTTAGGAAGGGTAAAAAACTTTTCAGAAAGAAGCTCACAGCTGTGATTAAATGCTTCTAAAAATAAAATAATTCTTAGTAACCAGTTTAACTGTATTTTAATAAGATCATAGTAAACAAATCTTTTTCAACAATTGTTAGTTAGTTTGTGTATTTTTACTGACATTTAACATTTTCATTTACTAATCATCTTATCCCAAACAACTTTAGAAGCAATAAATATACTGTGTGTTTTATTTTAACCCTAATAATTTAGACTTAAAATAATGGCACAGAAGCATCTATATCAAACTATTATAATTTGCAATGTTTTACAAAAATTATTAGTACAGCCAATCCTATAACAGCCAAAGCTACAAGAATTAATGAAGGCAATTGTCTTGCTCTAAACGGACATAAACACTAAGAAACTGGTATTTCAAACAGGGAGGAATGTAAATGTTTATCTGTTCAATGTAGCAGAAACGAAAATGTGTTTAATATCATAGACGATCAAAAGCGCACAACACTTTAAAATTTTAAATTGTCACAGTAAAAGGTTTATATATCCTTTCTCATAACAATATTGGTGACCATTAGCTTGGGTGCATTATTCCTAAAAAAGGCAGAAAAACATTAAACAAACTGTTTTTGTGCCGCTCACTCATAAATACTGCCATCTTGTGTTTGAAAATGATTAAAAGACATCAGTCCAATAAAACCATCTGCTCTCATTCTGAGTTTATAAAGAGACAATAACAATCAATAACAATGTATAATTGTCTTGTCTGGTTTACAATCCACACATGAACAGCAAGTAAATGTTATTTGTATGGTTTTGTAAAGGTCATGGGCTCTAGCCTGGATGATCTGATTCAAAAACGTGCCGAGTATCAGATAAACTGTACTCAAACCCTGACAGCTACTTTCCCTATTGGAACTGGTTAGTGAAATATACATACAGATTAATTCATCAATAGGCTTGAAGTTCCAGCACTTATTCTCTGTACAATCACTGATGCAGGAATATTCTGCAATGGGTCATTTGATAAGTTTGCCTGTTGGCCTCATTCATCTCCTGGGATTGTGTCTGTTCCCTGTCCTTCCTATTTACCGTGGATCAGAGAAGGTCAGTTCTTCATTTTATCATCTCTTATTGTTTTCAATAACAAAAAGACTATCATCCAGGCTGTGGGCATTGTCCTGCTGTAAACACAGCACGCAGAAAACACTAATTTAACAATAACCAATGACATTCCAATATCAATAATTCTCAGGAAACTGTGCAGGTCAATAAATATTGTACTTGACTGAATATCCTAATAGTAAAACTGTTAAATTAAACTGATATAATAATATTTTACTGATTCTGTTATTTCAGGAGCTACTGGAAATGTGTACAAGGAATGCACGACCAACGGCACCTGGAAAACTGAGGAGAATTCCAGCACTGTGTGGAGAAATCAAACGGAGTGTGAAAACACTCATTTTTTCAAGTCTGAGGTGAAAACTGTTGTTATTTGATAGTAAAGCTCTCAGTCATGATATATTTTGACGTCTGTCTTCTGTATATGCCACAGGAGGACGAAGTGTTTCGTCAGTCTGTGTTGAGAGTTATATCCATCGTAGGATATTCACTGTCTTTCTCTTCTCTTTCATTGGCTGTTCTGATAATGAGTCGTCTCAGGTGAGTGGATCATGTTTTGGGTCATTTCCAATGTACTGTAAATATAAACATGTTTGCTAATTATGACATACTATTATTATTAAAATATTCCATAATTATAACCTGCTGGTAAAATAGGGTTTCGTTGCTAATTGCTGAATGCCATTAACTAGTTTCGATCGTTTACTGATCACTTTAATCCAACAGGTTTACGGTTAACCAATCTTCTGTCACAGATAATATACTTACATGATTTGACCTCTTCTTACATTTGCAAGCTGTCTTCACAACGTTTTTTCTTTTTTTATTATAGATTCTCCTCTATCTGATCTGGTCTGGTTCAGTCTAGAACTGGCTCCAGATATTTGATTTACTAATTGTATTTGTCTCCAACTCATGAATTGTTGACGTGTTGTTTTCAGAAAGCTGCACTGTATGAGGAACTACATCCACATGAATCTCTTTGTATCGTTCATACTCAGAGCAACAGCAGTGATAACTAAAGAGGTTGTCTTACAGCTTCTGTATTCCAGTCTGCCTGATGATGAAAGCGGGTGGAACAGCTACACAAATTCTGCGGTACAAAATCATTTATCCTCATTTATTCTTGTACATTTACAAAGAATCGCATCTCTGCTTGCTTAGTATAAATCCATGTTTTGTAAACATGCACATTTTATATTATTCTGCAGCATCTAGAAAAAACCTTAATATAAACCTTTCAGATGTATCTGATCTGCAAGGCCTCAAAGGTGAGCATGGAGTACTTTGTGGGCTGTAATTACCTCTGGCTTTTGGTGGAGGCAGTATTTCTGCACACACTTCTCTTCACTGCAGTGCTGGCCAGGAAGAGACTTCTGAAGACATACATGATTATAGGATGGGGTGGGGCTTATTCTCACTATATACACTAGAGTACTTGATACAAATCACTGCATCATTTCTGTTTGCTAAATGTTTTTTTCTAACCCTGTTATCATTCAGGCACTCCATTGTTATTTGTGATACCCTGGACTGTAGCCAAAACTTTGTATGAAAATAAAGAGTGAGTTTTTTACTGTAGATTATTGCTGTGAGGAAATCATTGCATGTAATGCAGTAAATTGTTTGTGTAAGGAGGTGTTTTATGATAAGATTCTTTTGGTAACACTTTATCATTACACACACATTAGTTCTGTGTGTGTGTAAAATCATTACACACACATTAGTTCTTACACATTATAAAATATGTTTCAAACAGTGCATTACAATTTGTCATTTACCAGATATTTATTTTTAAAGCTGTTGGTCCAATAACATCAGGTGGATCTGGTGGATCATCAGAGGTCCAATAACCTTCTCTGTGATTGTGAGTATTGTAGCTTTGAGTCTGATGCCCCGTCAGCTCGATCTGAAATAACTCACTTTCCTACTTACAGATTCAGCATGAAAACAGTGATTAACACAATGTTTATTAACATCTGTTCTGCTGTCAGGGTTTAATGGACATTTCACAGCAATTTTCTTGACACATCTCATGCTAGTCACAAGCAGTCATGAGTGACCCGTAAAAGATCAAATCAGTCACTCAGATCAGTCACGCATCAGTTCTGACTCTCTACACGCACATGAAAAGCAGAGCGATAGCAACAGCAGGGTCACGGGTTCGATTCCCAGGGAACACACGACTGATGAACTGTACACCTTAAATGCCCTAGAAGTTGCATAAATGCAAATGTTTTCAGACCTGGTATGACGATGCTCTCTGGTTTTCTCTTTCAGGTTATTTTTTGCATTTTTCTCAAAATCATTAAACTTTTGCTGTCAAAGTTGAAGGCTGACCAGGTGAAATTCACTGACTACAGATACAGGTTAGTCCCCAAACTGTACCTACACAAAAATATCACGGCTGAGAAAGTCATTATTTTAATCATTCAGTGGAGTAAACATAGAATGAACACAGAACACACTATTTAGTAAATATCTGAAGCCTAAACATTGTTTCATAGTTTAGCCAGAGCTACACTTGTGTTGGTTCCTCTGCTTGGGGTCCATGAGATCGTCTTTACCATAATTATTGATGAATCTGTTGAGGGAAGCAACCGCTACGCTCGAAACTTCATCAATCTAACCCTCAGCTCATTCCAGGCGAGTTAAACCGATTGTTTGTTCTTGTTGTATAGTTTGCATTGCCAAAGACTAACTGTCAGCTGTGTTGTTTAACAGGGTTTAGTAGTTGCTGTGCTCTACTGCTTTGCTAATGGAGAGGTAAGATTCTGGTGCTCAGATTTGCTTTATTTTAAATGATTACTTATAAAAAAAAATTTTACCAGTTTTTAAAAATGTGAAACTGTTCTTCTAGGTCCAGGCAGAGTTAAAAAAGAGGTGGCAGGTGTTTCTTTTTTCCAACCACTTTGAAGTCCACAACTGCTTTGCTAACATACATCCCAAATATTTGTGGAAGTGTTCACAAAAAACACCCAGACATGCCACAGAACAGAATGAATCTAATGAGGAAGGAAACCACGCCCCCACACAGGCGCATCTAATGCAAGTGACCGTCCAATCAGCGGAAGACGTGACTTGTGGGCGGAGCACGGGCCTGGACTTTTGCACAAGGAAGAGTTTGTCCAGCAGTGATGGGGAAATGACTTTAGGAGAGACCGTGGAGGAGGTCATTGAGGAGAGCGAGTTTTGAGGAAGAATGTAATTAGGATGTTTCTACACTTCACACTTTAATCACTGTAAATGGCTTCCATTATGTTTTTGATGAAGACCTAAAATAATTCAAATATTCCTGGAAGGGAGCTCCACAATGCAGGATTTGAAAATGTTGTTGCTGTTGTTTATTTAAAAAAAAGGCCCAAATAAACAGGTTTTTTGGGAAGTATGCCAGTCTAACAAACTCCTGCCTGCTGTAGTGTTCAGATCACACACTGAACACTGTGTGATATTACTGTAAAATCCTTCTTCATTCTGTATCTAAATTTGGTCCAAAGGCTCAACACATACCTGACTGAAACTGACAAAATCAAAGTTACCACAGTACAGATTTTATGTTTAAAATCAAGTGTATTAATGTGCACTTTATAATGAACATTTACATAGAACATTAAAATGTGCAGTTTAGATGACGTTCATGTTGTGTGAAATGAAGAACGTGTAGATTTTGTATAATTCATATGTAGTGGTTACACACCACAGAAATGATGATTAAACATTGACAGTAGACTGCTTGTGTATCAGTGTATATCACACTGTCTATAGCATATCATGTAATGTTTACTATTTATAACCGTTATTTCAAATGTTTTATATTCTGTTGATGGTAATAAACAATATTTTTAACATCATGGCACCTTCAATGGAGTCATTCATAAATCTTAAATTGAGCCGTTTTCTTGGTACACAACAGAACAAACACAACAGAAAAATAAAGATAATATTTAGGAATTGGAACGATGACAGCGAGATGTATAAATTGATTCACACAGCCAGCAGTGAGATTCAGATGTTACTGCTTTTTCTCTTTGAGCCTCTCCTGGACCTTCTGAGGTTCATCAAACTGAATGAGTCGCAGAATGTTCTTATTGTCCATGACTCCTTGAATAAACTCTCCCTCTGTTAATTTACCTGATGGGTGAAAGAATCAGACCCTGTGAGTTAAACTAGAGAAATCATCAAAAGAACATTCTGTACAGGACAGAACTGCTGTCTGTATTAAAGTGCTTTTCAATACTGCCCATCTTCTGCTTGCAGAGTCATTTATATCTCATCTAATACATTTGTGATAATGTACTACACACTCACTCACCATTTTCTTTTTTCCCAAAGAAGTTCCAGATTTTATCTGTTCGTTTTTCTGGGGTGTTCTCATCATCTGGAAGGTTTTTCTGGTCTTCTTTAGAGATCATGTTGAATATTGACTGCAAAGAAGAATAAGCACAGACTACATTAAACAGATGAATAAAAGCAGCATTAGGTACAGTATTACATGTAACAATGATTTCTCTTGCATTCACCTTCACAATTTCATGAATCTCATTTTTTGTGATGGTGCCATTCCTGTCCACATCGTACAAAGCAAACGCCCACTCTAGCTTCTGAACGGTCTTCCCTGAAGATGTCAGATGCAAAGCCACAATGTATTCCTTAAAATCCAGCGTCCCATCGCTGTTGGAATCAAAACTTCTGAACACATGCTGAGCGTAGGCCTTTGGGTCCGCATCAGGAAAGAAGCTGGCGTAGATGCTTTCAAACTGTTCCTGACTGATACGGCCAGTAGGGCACTCCTTCAAGAACTTCTGGTACCAAGCGTAAAGCTGTTCCTCGGTGTACCTGGTATTGATCTTCAGCTCCTCCAAAAGGTCTTTGGAAAGGGATCCACTTTTAGCATTGCCCATTTTGTGAAGAAACCTGTAAGACAAGAGCTTCTTGAAGGTTCCTTTTCAGATGCTGACCAACTGTCCAGTATAATTACATTGGCTGCTATTTAAACTCATCTGAGTACTGCTGTGGATTACAGGGGATCAAGTTGTGATTCTGACTAAACCGTCTTTTGATGTAATACTGAGAGCTTTTCTAGAATATGTAATGGCAGGCAAGGAGTTAGTTTTCAAAGAGTGACATGCTGTCAGCTTATGTAACAGCGGGAGATCTCTTGATCTTATTTAATGCTTTAGGATTAATTCACAATATGGAAGCATATTACAAAACTAATTGGATGTAGTGAACAGGATGTAGTTAACATGTACAGGTTTAATGTATGCTTATGTTTATTACAGTCCTGATTTTGTTGAATGTTACATTTATATATACTGGTGAATGTTTTTAAAGCATCTTAAGACAGTAAGTCTTTACTGGGACTCAACATGCTGTCATGCTTTACTGCTGATGTTACTCTAAACCTGCAGTATGAGTGACAACAGCCTCAGTCATCAGTTATTGTATGGAAAGAACAGTCCAACATTTTGCTAAATTTCTCTTTGTGCTACACCCAAGAAAGAAGTTCATACAGGAGTGCATTTTGAATGTTGATGTGTTTTAATGTGTTATTTAATGGTGTTATGTTGTGTGTTATGTGAATTGTTCCGTACAAACACACAATTACAGTGGCCTGTTTTGCATTATTGTATTTTATTATTGTTGTTGTCATTAAATATAACAGTAGCAAAGCAATATGACAGAAATAAACCTATAGTATAGATTTAACTTGTAAGAGTATTTAACTGCAAGTATTTAACTCACTGGTTGGGCCAAATGAACAACCCAGAATGAAACACAGGTTACGCTCTGTCCCATCTAACCAAAAGTTGGTTAAAGTTGCAACAGTTGTAGTGTTTTATTAGATGTAGCAGATCCTCACATCAGGAGTTTTAAACGGAACCGTGTCCGTCTGATGGGACGCATGATGCGCGTAATATAATCGATGACACGTGTCGCGCCGCGGCGGAGAGGCGGCGCTGTTAAGCCGCACCTCCGCTACAGCAGACAGCTGTATGAAATATAATCTGCAGCTCTTATCGTTTATTAAAGACACTGTCATCATCACATACAGCACATTTACTCCTGTGAGCAGAGATGAGCAGCACTGAACGCGTCGGATACATCACACGGGCTCAGACCTTCAGCGCTTGCCATCGATTACACAGGTAACACATAACCAGCTTCTGCGTCTCAAAGCACAACATACTAACCAACTAACTAACTAACCAACCAACCATATATTCACTGCCAATCCACAAACACGCACTGTAAGTTTATTTTGATGCTGTAACGTCGTCTCGTTGTCGCTTCAATATTTCAGTAGTTTTTACTCTTAATTCTCCGCATGTATTTAACGCAGTATATCTTTACATCTGCTTAACCTGACACGAATACAAATGAAAATCACTTGTGGATCTTTTATACATTATTTCAACAACCTGTACGCGTTTGCTGTGAACCAGGAAGACAAAAGCCTGCGCGTCCACGAGAAAAGACTTATGGGAATTGTAGTTTTATACACCAACGTTTTTGTCAGGTCTTTAAAAAAAATTGTCTTTTGCAACTTTATATAAAGGTGAATATAATTTTTAATGTGTAAAATTGACATTAATTCAATAATGTATTTGTTTCAGCAAATCATTAAGTGATGAAGAAAATGAGAGAATATTTGGAAAATGCAACAACCCCAATGGCCATGGACATAACTATACAGGTGAGCTATTATATATGTATGATTATACTGTAAACAATACAAATATCTTAATTTACTGGCACGCATTGTTTTTCAGTTGAAGTGACTGTTCGGGGAAAGGTCTGTAAACGTTTATATTAAAGATGTATACACTTATATACATATACACACTGTTATAGTGTGTTTACAGTATAAACTTCTGTCCTCACAGATTGACAAAAATACTGGAATGATAATGAACCTCACTGATCTGAAGCAAATTATGGAGGTAAGACATTATTGATGTGCTACCTATAATGCGTTATTCTGTATAAAATTCACAATGAATAAAAGAATAAAGGTATCTTACATAAATTACCAAGAGCCATCAGTCAATTCACAACTAAATGCCAAGTTGCTTTTAATCAGACTCTGTCAAACATTACACAGTGTACTAGAACAGTGTGAACGTGGACAAACAATGTATAAGTTTGTTAATAAAACACGTTAGTAAAGTTTGTCGAGTGGGAAACATGCCCCCGTCTTTCTTGGACAAAAGATTTAAGTGAAGTTTTCCACATCTGTCACACACACTTGTACTTATAAAAATTCAAATGTTTGAGTTATTAAATGTTAATGAGTTTTAAATGTAAATGTTAAAATGTTTCTAGGAGACCATCATGAATGAGCTTGACCATAAAAATCTGGACCTGGATGTCCCATATTTTGCAAATGTTATCAGGTATTTGTCATAAAATATTTACATAAAATATTTCACAACATTGTGATAAAAACACAATGTTTTAATAAATCTGTTTGACGTGTGTGTGTAATTATTTTTGCAGCACCACAGAAAATCTGTCCGTCTTCATCTGGGACAGCATGACAAAGCTTCTCCCTCCAAACATGCTGTATGAAATCACCATTCATGAAACAGACAAAAATAAAGTCGTATACAGAGGTGAATAGAATGATGCTGCAGTGCTGCGTGTCAGCAAGTCTTTCACGAGGTGCATTAAGAGAGAGAGAGAGAGAGGCACCTGCTGTGATCTGCTCACCACATGGCCCATGATATGAGATTAATGTAAGTCACTTACAATGAGTCTCAGCTGACCATGTGGAATTGATCCTATTAAACAGATTACACACACACACACACACACGTCTTTCTCCAAATTAATTAACAGCTCTTCAGCCTGTTTTGTGGATGGAGCCATATTGTCTCAAAGTTAGAACAACAGCAGTTCTGTTTGTAACGGCTAAATTAGTCATTTACTAATGAATTACTAATGAATTTATTAGTCTTATTTGTGTTTAAGTGGTTGCAGTAATTTCATCTTCCATTAGCAATATTGTTTAGTCAAATTCATTTGTTGTAGAATCTATATTCTGGGTTATTTGCTCTACTAACAGATGACGCTTCAAGCGTGCCGCATTGCATTCCAATAAAATCTATAAATCAAGATGAAGGTTGTTTTCTTGGACCTGAGTGATTGTGCAAGAGATGCTATAATTTTCAGGTTTAGACATGCATGTCATTGTCCACAGATGCAGCATCTGTTACATGATGTGATGAAGTGTTTGACTGTTGAAGATCAAACACCAGCAGCAACCCTGTTGATTTATATCAATGTCCTGACAGAACATACATCATAATGACTTAATGCATGATATATAAACTCACAGATGTATCGATGAATTATCAGTGGTACAGAGAATCTGATTTACACCCACTATTCAAACACAAAATCTAGATAGCAGCCAGGAGAGTGATAAGTGTTTTCATATCTCAGCTGTCATACCAAACGTCTTCTGTACATTCAGTATAATGCTCGTCCTGTCATGTGTTTAATTTTGAGAGGTGACCTGTTTGTTTGGAATTCAGGATGCTTGTCTGGATATAATCACATCATTCTGCTGTCACTGTTTTTGAAAAATGCTGCCATATGAAAGCATGTCTGTGTCTGTTCAGACTTCAAATGCATCAGGATCACCATTAACGTGCAGTTTGAAGTACAGTCATTTTTATTGTAGTAGAAATTTTATTTTAGATTTACTAGCCAGTACACAAAGAATTTACACTTTCTGCAAGATTACATTGCGAGTCAAGGCCTGTGATTATTTTAACAGACTGGAGTAAAACTCCTGCAGTTAAACTCTGAAGCCTGTCGTTTCTGTTAGATTTTAACTGTTTCTTACACTCTTCATACAGAGCCAACAGATACACTGACTGTATCAGTGATGATTCAGAACTTCTGCTTCAGGCTCGTGTGAACATTGTCATTGGGTTCAGCATCAGACTGCAGGGAAATAAATATAAATACATTTCCTCTGTTTTATCTTTATCTTAGTCTCGGATGCAGACAGCACAAGATCTTTAATTCGGAGGAACTGGCAGGTGATGTGATTGTGTAAACGCGATCGCCGCTAACACTCAAACACTTTCAGCGGAGACGCCCCGCTATCAAACACAACCCGTCACACAGACCACGCAACGCTCATTTAAACTCTTTCCCTTTACATTCATTTTCACACAGTTACTTGTCTCTTTAACTTAATAACTAACTGTCTGACTACTTTCTCTTTTTTCTTTCTTCTCCCCGCCCGCTCACACAAACACACACACACGTGCTTCTCAATGACAACGAAGCAAGTGACGTAGAATTCAGGCGCCTTTTAAGATCTCTGTGGCGCGCATTTCTACGTCACATGATCTTGACCTAGCCTATAAATACACGTGATTTTACACGCATGCGCTGGGAAAAGAATGAAAAGAATGAAAAGAATGAAAAGAATGAAAAGAATGAAAAGAATGAAAAGAAAAGTGTGACTGGTTTATAAAATGAGAAGTTTAGATGAGAAAGTTCTGGAAGTACTCTGTAGATATATAGAGCTTTAGCATGTAGCATAAACAGTGTCACCTCTGGGCTGTGGGTCAAACTATGAAGTTTAGCAGATCTGTTTTATAAAGGTTCAAAAGGGTGATGCAGAGCTTCTTTTGACAGATTAATACAATCTTGAATGTGAGAAAGATCTTAAGGCCCCAGTGAAGCTTTAACCTCTGAGCTCATGACCTCCAAAGCTTAAGCAGATCACTTTACACTGAACTTTAAAATGAAGGATGAGGGCTATCATAGGACTATATCTAAAGAAGTGAGCATTTGATCTGCAGACATGCATATAAAGCAGCTCTCATTTTGCTTTCATGTTTCTCTTACCTAAAAAGTATGATAGTTTGGGTTCAAGTTTTTATTGATTTGTTTAAAGGCCATCAGCCATTTAAATCCAATGAGTGAAGGCCTTTTTGTTTGAAGGTTAAGTGGATGATTATTTAGTGTTATGAAGAGTCCTATCTGTTATTGTCAGCAGCAGTAGAATGCCCATTATTTTATCCGAGGCTTTAGGTAGTTGAATCTCAGCCAATGCAGTGGGTGTATATCCATTATATCAATTAAATGGATATACAATCAGAATATGTGACTGTTGCTCAATGATGTTTTGTTTGCATTCGTTTAAATTTATTGAGATATCAGCTGATGAACTACATAAATAGTGCAAAACAATAAATCCTGTTTAATTGACCATTATTGTCATTTATATTACAGAAAACAAGAAATTGATTTACCAGTTCTTCATTTACATCAGTTTATAATACTGAGTGATGATTATCTGCACTTTGTATACGTGTAAATACACACACACACACACACACATAATTAATAGGGAATTTTGTTTAAAGTCTGACAGTGATAGTTATAAAAAACGTTTAAAAATGAAATCCAGTTGAAGATGTTAATTGATTTGGTATAAAAATAAGCACTGTGCAAAATAATTTAAATATATTATCTGTACCTCCTAACAGTTTGCCAGTATTTGGCAAATGCTTCAACTGTGGGCTGTGTGCATCTGTAAAGTTCTGAACGAAGATATAACAAATAGCCAATATTCATATGAATCATATGAAATGATACCAGCTAGTCTTTGAGCTTCTAGTTTTTTTTGTAATATTAAACTGTTTGTTCTGGACTTGTGCTGGGACTGACTGTATAAGCAACCTGCATAACTTTGCATATTTAAGAGTGAACATAGAAAGAGTTTAAGTCATGTTTAGCATTTCACAACAGCAGCATTTATATATTAGTACAATTTGAAACTCACAATGCTTGACAATCAAGATATGAGCAATAATGAGCAAACAGTGTGATTGTGACAGTAGATAATGACTGAATCTGTTCTCCTGAGGGAAAGATCTGTACATATTTACACACTCATTGTTTACTTTTGCAAA
>JAZGTK010005432.1:0-22456 GCA_036877625.1 Ambastaia sidthimunki
AGTATTACTGACACTTTATGAGTATTACTGACACTTTATGAGTATTACTGACACTTTATGCTATGGTTTCATGTGTAGACCTGTAGTGGTGTTTGTGAACTTGACTATATATTCAGAACTGATTTTGCAGATGGTCCACACACAGTATGCACACATTTTTTCCCACAATGCAATGTGCTCGACTTGATCTATTTCAAGTGTATGTAACAAAAGTATTATCACTGATCTCTGCAATTTGATGGTCTGCAATTTAATGTTGCACACTACTGTTTAAAATATTTACTGAAATGTTTATTGTTAAACAATGTGTTCTGTTTTCACCTTTTACCCCAAAAAACAGTCAGTAGTTTATTGGATAAACAGTAAAAAAAAGTGTTTATTCTGAGTAGTAAAAAAAACATTTTTATGCTGTGTCGCATGTTTTCAAACTTCATTTTATAATGTTTGTGTTGTTACCCAGCCTGATCGTTTCCAAATGGATCTTGTTAATTCATGCTATCAGCCCCTGAGTTTTTATAGTCTACTTCTTAATTTTTGTTTGGTACTTTTGTTGTGTATTGTATGTAACTTTATGTTCTGTCTTGGCAATCATGTCAAGATCTAGTTGAGTTTGTATGTGACATTAGCTCAAATGCTGTTTTTTGAATATTGAGTTTGTGTTTTTGATCACACTGCGACCCTCGTGTTGCAGTACCTCACTTAAGTGCTTTCAAAAATTTAAATGATGTTGGCTTGGCACACAAACAATTTGCCCTAAGGCCAACAATGTGTTAATGTATAGATTGTTTCTAATATTGATAGTCTCTTTACACACGTTTCAGTTGTTGCTACATAACCTCTACAGTAACAAACATGCTAGCTGTTAATTTTCCTGAAATTTATAAAAACATTTCAGCAAAAATAAAGGGGGCTAGAAAAAAGTACATTTTAAGAACAGCCATAGTTTAAAAACCTCATCCCACCTCTTAAATCAGATGATCGGAAAAATAATATTCTTTAAGCCTGAACCTCAGCACTAAAATCTGACCCCACTGCTAAACGTAATTTGAAAATCTGACTGTTTTTTATGATGTTGTTCTAAGACCAACAGGATCAGATGGAATTGCTCTGACTTGAGGGCAAACGGCTCTTGGAAGGTCTACAGTATGTTTTTGTTGATCTTCTGAATCCTGCTGATCTTCTGCTGATGAGACCATCAAACACAATGTTGTTTTGTCACAGCGGCTGCTTTATATACATTTATAAACATCTAGCTATAGTATCATTTCAGGAAATGCTGTTCTTTTCTCTTTTTAATGTGTTATTATACAACATCTTTTTCTCATAAAATCTGATAAAAGAGATACAGCTACACAGCATGTTTTATGATTACATTCACATTTGTGTTCCTGGCAGATCTTTCTTACCAAAGGGGCCAATTATTTAAAAAGGACAAAACTGAAAACAAATTCAATGGCAAACACAGAAGCAGAAGAAGGTTGTTTAATGAGGTTACACAGTGATTAAGAGAAAGATGGATGTGGTTTGTAATGAGCTGGATCTCATGAATGTTGGAGGTTTCAGGTTTAGCTGTGGGACACTCATTTACTTAAAACTAACAGAGACATAAACAAGACTGTTTATAACATTAAGTAAGAATGTTTCAGTAAGCTGATGTTTTTGTTGGCGCTGAGGAATATATTTCAGTTACATTTATAACAAGCAAAATCATTACATCCACATTTTGTGTTTTTGAAAAAGATTTATTTGCAATAGTCAAACTAACATTAAAAAAGTTGAAGCTACTATCTGTTGGCATTATTTTTTGCCAATATATATAACTACCCTATGATATAATTAATAATTTAGTTATCTGATTGAAAGATTAACCAGTATCATTTTTGTCTTAACCATTATAATAATAATACATGATGTGTATGTGGTAGTGCTGAGTTCTGCTGGTCTTCATGACTCATTTCATTACTCTTGTTCTGCTCACTGGGGGTGTGGAGACAAAACTTCAGTTTCTCTGTGTGCTCAACAGGGACTAGGTAGAGTTAAAGTAAAATGTAGGGTTGGTAATTTCAGAGAGGCTCGCAATAGCAAACTACCTTTGAAAGCGTAAGATCCCATCCTGCCTTCAGAATGCCCTTCAAAACCACATCTCCTCCAGCACATGAACACATGCACAGAGTGATGGGAAGATCTTATCATTGCATGCAGACCGAATATAAACATATATATAAATATATTTAAACTAGTTTACTTTTGCTGTCCTGGTTGCTACCAGGATGGAAAAAAACTAGCATAGCAAAAATGTTTCTGAAAAGAATTAACTAGCCTGCCTTTAAGACACTACAGTAGGAGTTTCTGTAAAACTCCTTTGAACTTTGCTTTGCGAAAAGTGCTACAGCAATAAAAATTGTTCCTGTAGCTCAACTGGTAGAACGTTGCGTTAGCAGTGCAAAGGTTGTGGGTTCAATCCCAGGGAACACAAGTACTGATAAAAATGTGTACCTTGAATTCACCGTAAGTCGCTTTTAAGCGTCTGTCAAATGAATAAATGTAAAATAACTTATCTAGCCACATGAGCCATTTTAAGTGAATGTACATTAGACCAACTTGATCAGATAATTACTAATGACATAAGAAATAAACAACTACAATTCACTACACATTTCTATAACTGGATAATGATTTTAATTAACAGCAGTATTTTACAGTATTTAAACATGTCACTATAAAAAGTACAATTCTGCTGAGAAGCTTGAATCAGTGAATCATTTTGTATTGATTTTCAGTTCTATGACAGTATGAACTGATTCACTGGAATAATTCAGACTTTCCAGCACTACACGAGACAGGTCTGTTTAGGACAATGTGTCTGATGTTGTCTCAGCTCATTTAACACTGCATGCCCAATATATTGTCATAAAAACAACAATGTAGCGTTTTCTCACGCTACACTGTTACTCATTGAAAAAATCCTTGTAACTGAACGACACTATTTTGAAAGCATTTGAGTTATTCTCATGAAACTGAAAAACATAGCTGAGTAATTTACTCCATAACATTAGAAGAGGAACTGGGCAGTAGAAGTAAAGAAAGGGGTATTTACAGACAGGTAGGTTTCTATGAAATACATGTGCTAGTTGCACTGCGGGTTGACTTTGAAACTATGTGGATGAGCTCAAGAGTGTTTTGTGAGAACTGTGAAGTGTATTGCCTTTGTCAGCAGTTATATTATATAGGAAAAGCCAAAGGGGGGCTGAGGTAAGAACTGTGGGGGTGAACACGGAATGTAAGGAGAGCTGGAAATCCCTCATGAACGTAACAGTGATGAGTGGGAGGAACAGGGGGTGGTGAGGAAAGCAGGAACCAGTGAATGGAAATGTGGAGAGGTTTAACAGAGATTGCTGGGGGGTGGGGGGGGGGGGTTCCTGTAAACATAAAGTTGAGCTCCCTCACGCCATGTAATTTGGGATTGAGAGACAGATGTTGAAATCTCAGGTCTATTGGCAAGAAGTTACAACTTATTACGAAATGTGTCTAGAGGACCAAGAAGGTGGTAGTGAACCACGATACCAACTAAATGAGCCCTGCATAAAGTTCATAACCAGAATTTAAAGTTCAGGAACATGCATGACGAGCTCACTCAGCTGTATCTAAGAACCAAAAGTTATGAGAACTAGGGTTGCCATATCTTCAGAAATGATCTAAGCTGATTTAAAGAGACCATCTAGCTGAGCTGAACTCTTTTAGGTGTTGCTTTGAGTGTTACAGTGTCCCCTGATGCCAAAAAAATCTGTTTGTCCATCCATCAAGCTTTTCAAAAAATGTTTTCATGAAACTTTCATGAAAGCCTTTATGTTGTAAAGCCAACAGAACAGTTTGTTTTGAAGATCTTTCATTTTCTAGTTTTATAATAAAGTATCTGTTTATGGGAGGAAATAAATGCTGTGAGATGAATCTTACTGAAAAACTCTCATGTTCAGTAATTGTTTCCATGAGAAAGTGAAGAGACGCTCTCCAGTGTGATAGTGGCCACACAATCCTAGAATCAAAGACATCTCTGCCCTGCATGTGACATTATGCCAGACCCATAATAAGGAAAACAGCTGTGTTTCTGTCTGACAATGCACTGTGGCCTAGAACCATTAAGAACGTGTCACTTCTTAGCTATTTTAACTATCCTTAAATGGTTTTCCTGTTAAGATTATGGGTAAATAATAATGTAATATTTGATCTGGTGCCATTCAATGATGTGCTGGACGTCTGAAACATCAAACAGGAGTTTTACACATGAAGAATGAAATGCAGTATTGAAGAAACTACCCAATCACTCTGACATCAGAATTAAAGATCTGAGTATGAGAGGTGTGTTGAGTGGTTTAATATCATGAACTCATATTATACTTGTGTACATACTGTTATGCAGTTTCTCATCACTGCTATGGGCTCTCAGAATACACCAAGTCAAAGAAACAGTAGACACTGTTTCATTAAACCAAAATAACAGTGTTGTTTTTAACTGTGTAAACATCACTTGGAAAATGGATAGTTCACCCAAAAATTCTGTCATCGCCCTCAAGTCTTTCCAAACCCCAATGACAGATTTTCCATGGAACATGCAAGGAGACGTCTTGAAGTCATGCAATCCCAGTGTGAAATGGCTGAAGTATTCAATCTTCAGCTATGACATCATGAATATGGTCTGCTATAAGTCCTCTTGCACAAAATTGTCCTATATCTTGAGTAATAAAACAAAATTGAACTTGTTGTCATTGAGACTTGGACCAACCAGAACATTCTAGAAACTACCTCGAAACACTCCAGCCAGAGCTTTGCACATTTTCTGAATTAAACAAAACAATTGTTATCAGAACCGGCTTCCGTCATGCTATTTCCATTTAATGCTATTAAACAATTATAATGTTAAATAATCCAGTAAAAGTTATGTTGAAAACATATAGTAAACGTTCTCTGCATCATGTCAACTTTTGACCACAGTGATATATAATGGGAGGTTTTCCTGTGATTACTGCACATGCTTGTATTTAAAACAGCTTGAAATGTTGCAGAACATTTTAGTCTGTTCACCGGACCAAAACTAATTGTTCTAGGATCCAAAGTGTTTAGATCACAGGCCTATAGACATGTGTTAATGCAGCTTCTGTTGATTCCAAACGGCCGTGTTTCAGAGGTTAGGAGTCAAATGGTAGTTTGTATATAAAAGCTGTTTCCTCTGGAGACCTCAATGGAACATTTGTGTGGAGGTGTGATTAGATGTAGAAAAATCAGCGTCATCTTGTGTAAAAATCAAAGGCAGCTGTAATGACATGTGATGGGAATCTAAGTGTGAGGTTTATTATAACTAGACTGAGAGACTCAGAGATCAGGCCATGATTAAAACACATGCAAGCTTTCAAAGTAAGTCAATTATTTTTGTTGCCCAAAAATGCTTATGGGTTTCTTTATGTTTCTTTGATTTGTCTTCTAAGTTGTTGGTTAGTACTCAAGTCTGTATACTCTGTACAAACTCTCTTAATACTGGTCAGCATTAGTCTACCACTTAGAGGTATAGCACAATTCACTGGGGCTCCGTTAGTTTAGTTGTAAACTTGGGCTAGTGCTACAGGAAGTTGATCATTGAAGCAATCAAGGCATTTTCAGCATGTTTAGTTGACCTGGTACTGTAGCTAACAGACCTGTAGCTACTTTTTAAAAAAAGAATACTAATTACACTATCTAACAATGTCAAATTACTGGTTTATTTACCAGTCTAGTAACTTACTATTTTAAAACACTATTTTAAAACTAGGAACTTACTATTGAAAACAATAGTTCCCTCAAAAAGGAAAATTCTGTGAAATTCTGCCAAAACAAAAAATAAACACATTTTCTGTAAGATGTTGATCCTATAAATTGCACATATTCCTGGAGACAGTTATGTGAGTTTTCCAAAAACCGAACTTATGCAGTATGTATGTTACAGCAGGCCAGACTTGTCAGGGGGAGTTTGTGTTAACCTTCCAATGTCAACCAGCATCTCTGCGGTTCAGATTCTGGAAGTGAAACTGAGAAACTCCACAAGAGAGGAGAGAAGAGGAAAAGGCATTCTGAGAGTCTGCCATGGCCTAGTTATGGACTTCCCACTCTCAATTATCTCACAACCATCAATGTTCAAAGCCTGTCCAGCGGAGAGCCCGCCACAAAATGACCAGCACATACTAAATGCATTTAGCAGAGAAACACCATCATATTTTCCATTGGGAAAATTGGGATAGCTGGCTTATGGGTAATAGGTGTTAAAGCGTAATTCTGTTATGATGCAAATGTATCAGTGCACAAACACTATGATCACCTTCCAAACGACAGAACAAAAGACCTGAAGCTCTGTGAAGCTCCAGATGGAATGAAATTCAAAGCTAAACACCAGTAAATTAAACTAAAACTGATACTGAGAGGATATAGTTTATGAATGCAAACTTAGTAGTTCATTTATTCATTATTTGACCATTTAAAACAACACAAACAGGGACTTTAGGAGCAATTACAACAATTATGTGAAATTTGAAGATCACAGGCTTCCCAAATGGACATAAAGTCTCAATCAAACAGAGAGGTTTGAGGGGTTTTGAACTGGTCTAGTTGAGCAGCAGCTGTGGGGCTGTGAGACCAGGTGAACCCAGTGGAGACCACCTTTGGTAAACCGGCAGGTTATAAATATGTCTATGAGTGACTTAGCAGCTATTTTAGAATGAATTTAACACGGAATAACTATTTTGCTTTCAAGCAAAATGGCATTTCAATTGAGATCAGATTATTTTAAAGCAGAAATGAAACTTGGAAAAACTGCAGCTGTAGACCACATGTGCCCCCATCACCCCCATCTGCCTCAAATCTGACAGTGAAGTTTAAAATGTAATATTTTGCTCCTCTTTGTCAAATGAATAAAACTATCAGAAGCCTGTTTAGACTTCACTTCCTCAGGATCCTGCAGCTGTACTTCTCACTGCAGTGAAGGTTTTGTGTGGCGGCACCATTCCTCATTCTTACTTGCTTTCCTATGATTCACTCCTCATGCCATGATTAAAGCCAAAGGAATTTTCCAAAAGTGCCAGCTGGGTCAAAACGCTGTGGCCACACCATTTTTGGTTTAGACTATAGTTTAAAAGCAACAGGTTGTGCGAGAGTGACGTGATATGGAAAGTTTCTCCATGTCTCCCTAGCATCCATAGGATGTTATTAAACAAATAGGCCTTTGGGATGTTAAGAAAAGTGCTGGTGCTGTCTGACCTCATAGAAACACAATAAAAAACTTCTCCACAACAAACCACATCTGAGGTCATTTATATCTGTAAGGGGATGAGATACATTTTACAGCACAGTGAATAATGAGGTGTTATTCCCATCTACAGGAGGGCTAGAGCCTATCTTAACATCTTGGGCCACAGGCAGGTACACCGTTCATCATGGGGCCACATTCACACACACCTACAGCAAACTGTGGGGGAAACCAGAATACCCAGAAAAAAACCACAAAGATACAGGGAGAACATACAAACTCCACACAGAAAGACCTTCTGGCCCAACCAGGAACCTTCTTGCTGTGAGACAACAGTGCTGAACAACTGTGCCACTAAACTACAGGATCATTCTGTTCTTGATAATACTGATCTCAACTCTCTGCTCTATAGCAGGGGTGCCCAAACTTACCTCAACACATACAGCATCAGTTCTCATATTAAACTTTCTGAAAATACAGACAGGTTACATGTCACCTGGTTAACGATGAACACAGCCTGGCTCTTATTTCTTTGGCCGCTGCTGCAGGAGATGCAGGATTTGATTCAATGTGTCTGTGTGAAATGAGCATATGGAATCAAATGAAATATATTATATTCAAAACTGACATCAACCTTCTGGCAAATGAATCCAGCAATAATTTTAAAATGTTCAGCTTATGTTATGTTATAGTTAATGTTATAGTTCAGCTTTTGTCTGCTATATTTCTTAAACAATATAGATGTTTGTCTTCCTTGCAGTTTAGCAAAACATTTCCACTGACCTCTCATACATTTGTGAAAGAAGATCTTTCTAGCAAAATCTGCAGAGCAATGAAATCATAACCATGAGTCCTGGATGAAGAAATCATGTAGAATCTTGTAGATGTGAAATCACGTAGAATCGTGTAGATGTGAAATCACGTAGAATCGTGTAGATGACTTTGGGAAACACTGTTGGTTGATCATTTTATTCATCATTCATAACACGTCTAACTGGATAAAAATGCTCTTTTCATAATCTTTTCTGCAATCATGTATCTAGCGTGTCATCTGGTTGCTGCTTTCCTACATGTGTGTTCAAGTCCTGCTTTATCACACTGAAATTGCGTGATATATATTAAAATGCCATGAAACATTGTTTTGATTGTTTAGGAGGGTTGTTTAGGAGCATTATTACAAACTCTAATGATGGGAGTGTAACTGTTTTATTTCTTTATTGTTCAAGCAACACAGCAATAGTATAAACAAGCTGCTTGTTGGTACTTGTCATGTGAGCAGAAAACATTATCCATGTGTCTTAAGTGAGGATGTTTACCAGACACTTTTATGCAAACTATATTTTTAAGTTACCTAAAGCTTATTGCCCTAACTATAAAAAGATACTGTATAAATTTAAAGTACATCACTGTCTACTAGTTCCCATACTTTCCCAGTAGTTTTACAGTAGTTAACAGTAGTTTTACAGTAGGTAACAGTAGTGGTTTTACAGTACTTAACAGTAGTTTTATAGTAGTTAACAGTAGTGGTTTTACAGTTAACCCATTGTAATGTTGCAGTATTGTGCTGAAGAATAACAAAGATTATCTGTGAATGCTGTGAGGGTCGTGCTGCCTTTCTGCTGGTGAGTTTAGAACAATATTTAGATTTTCTGTCATGATCATGAAATATGTCACCACTGTAGGTCATTCCTGCTGCATCGAGAACAGTCGCATTAACTCGCCTCATTGAATAAGGAAAAAACATTTCAGGTTATGACTATAATCCTTGTCACACGTGAAACGACATTTTGGGGAACGCCCTCAACGTAACAGCATCTGAAGCACGTGTGAAACTAGTCTTAATTAATGCTGCGTGATGATGTGGGATGTGACGACAGACCATGTAAGCTACAAAAGGATGTTGGAACATACGAACGTTAGCCTCTGATCGAAGTAAGATGCTCTTAGGGGCTCAGGATGCACGGCAAAGAGATGCAGCGTCTTGTTCCCAATTTACTCATAATCTGAGATGTTTCCATTCAATGAAACTTGCGGTAAGTCATGAAACGACACTTTGGGGAACAAAATACTCACTGTGCCACACAGCCTAGAGCTTAACCTGGTGTAAAGCCTGACTGGACTCAGGACAAGAGAACACAAGAGCCCTGTGTGGAAGAAAGATTGTTGTAGAATCTTATAAATGTGTGAGGGGACACCCAACCAGCAGTGTCATGGGAGACCCCCGCCAAATGGCTTTAGAGGAAGCCACTCCTTTAGTTGAATGAGCCCTAACCTGAAAAGACAATTTAATTGCTAATGGTTTGTTCAGAAGCGGGGAAACCCTTTATTCCAAACCTAAAACACACCGACAAACAGCTGATCAGACTTTCACCACTGTTACACTGGGGGTGTTCCTCAAAGTGTTGTCAGCAGCGTGAGTTCTCTCGAAAGGGAACTAGACAATATAATACTTATTTTTCAAAAATTAAAAAGTGTAAAAACATCTAGGGAAGACAACAGATAGCAAATCTATTAAAGTCATTAATGATTAAACCCACTGCTTATCACCAAATAAAATAATCGCACTGCTGAGTGTTTTTAAAGGTTTGTATTTTGTTTGGCTTGATACCTTTGCATGTCACTCTGCTTTTGAATTAGATGAATCTGCAGAGTCATGATTTCAGTATCAGCATCAGAGGATGATTCTTGGTAAGTGGTGCCGCCCCAGCAATTATTTAATTTACTCAAACAATTCCAGCAACTTACTTAATTCCATTTAAATGAAGTCTCACGCCATGTCAGTTTATTTTTACTCTGACGCCAGAATTTTTTTTCACGAACAGATGAGATGAAGTACCTTTAAACTGTGATAAAGTCACTGAATTAGACATGCCACATGGTTACGTTATATATTTACTTTCCTTACGGAGAGCAAAATGAATTGAGGATCATATATCTGCATTTTTTCAATGTACCAGACATTTCTCATCACAGGAAGCTGTAAAACTAGCTGAACTCCCAGCCGTGGTGGGGGGTGGTGTTGTAGCATATTTCTGCTCATTGCTCATTCCCGGACTGGGTAAAACATCAACACGTGGGTTGAATTTTAAATGATTTAACTCATTTATGGCATATTTGTCCATCTAGCTGGAGTGAAGTGTTTATTTCCCCACAATAAAGCATTTAACTTTTCCCTATACTCAACATTAGTTATAGTTCATCCAAAGACAAGATCGTGAGCAGGACCCAGCAGTGGTCATGTGGTCTTCATAGGTAGCAATTCTAGAGGAAGTTTAATGTCTGGTAATGAATCACTAACATTCTAAAGCCACACACAAGCTTAAAGTTTCCACTTAGGACAAACAGGGAGTTTATAGCTGGATTTGGAAAATCATCTATGTTCTGTTTTTAAAACTTATGATATAGTTTTTGTGTTGAACCTAAATCAAGTGGTGTAAAGAACCATTGAAAACAGCTTGACATCGTTTTGGCACTAAATTTATAATGACATTCAGATTTAGATTCAGAGCCATTTAGTTTTTTTGGTCACGCCTCTATTCATCTGAAAAATATTAATGCTGAACAATGAAGCAGTTATTCATCATGCCCTACCGGATGACATCACTGATTTTAGGAACCCCCGGGCAAGAGGGTGGGGGGTGAAGGTTCGAGTCACTCTGACTGTCTGCTGTGAAGATTTACATCAGCACACACACAATGATTCAGCAAAGCTGTTTAGTTTTCCAACTGAACCATCATCATTTCAAAAAGACATTTCCGACATAAATACAGTCTGATTTTCTTGTGTTCCATCTCGTTGGAATCTGATTGGTTGCAGTTGTTATGAGCTATTGAAAAGATGAATATGATTATATGAGCTAATAGTACAAAGATCTGTTATTAAAGATGCATTAATACCGGCACCGACGTTGTAGTTTTGTTGGGCTACAGGCAAATGTTATATATGCATATTGTTCTGTATTTTACTACACAACTCTGAAATTATCCTGCTGGGTAACTGGACAATTATGGAAGCTATGGGACTACCTGTATAACAAAAACATTAATAATCATCTTCTATGGCATACTATCCTGTCAGAACACACTCAGGAGGCCTACTTTGTTCCTCTTTTTATAAATTAAACAGACCAAAAAATAGTAAGAGATACAAAGTTCTCTATACTCCATTGAGATAAAAAAGCTCAGAGGTAAACAGAGGTATAACCTACATGAAGCTAAAGGTTTTAAAGGATTATTTAAAGTTTGAGCTTAAGATGGAGAACAGCAGTCTACATAAATGAACACTAATTGAGAGCACATGTATTCAGGGAAACAAAAAACAGGAAAATCCTCGGGGACTTTACAGCTGGTAGAATAAGCTGATAGAATGAGTTTCGCTACTTGTGTTGCTACTCATGTGAGTTTCTACTGAAACTCTACTGTGAATTAGTATTCAAATATACTTGGATTAGGAACAGACTTGGATTTTGTTACATTTATAATAAAAAGATCTGAGTATAACGCTTCATAATGATGCTTTCTGGGCACAGCTTGCTGATTATAAACTTGTTTATAAGATGTTTTGGGAGATTGATGGTAGCTGATGGATGTTGAATGGTAGCTGATGGATGTATTTTACAAAAAAAAATTCTTTTATAACAAATTATTTTCTGTGAACGAAAAAAAATGGAATGTTTCAATGTCTAATGTCAAAAGAAGTCTAATGTTTGACCAGGTACCATGATTTTATCACAGTTTGTTTTAAGTTTGTTTTAATTTAAACCTACAGCGTCTGAAGAAATAAAAAAAACAGGATCCTGCAGTTACAGTCTTAGAGCAAGTATCAGAAATAGAGGGTTATATAATCCTACATTCCAGACATCTGGCAAGTAAACTGGCTCCCTCTGTTCAGTTATTCCATTCTCCTTAAGGTTCCTTTGATGAGTTCCACTGAAACGGATGAGCGTTTCATAGACGTGCTTGGGGTAACCAGCATTTAACCTTTTCAAAATATTTCAAATATCAGATATCAAGTGATTTTTTTGCATGTCTTTAATGAGTAACATCAATCTCAGAGAGAAAAAGATTCTTTCTTTCAATGACTACCTGCAGTTCTTAAGTAGCAGAACAAAACTTTAGACTGTGAATGAATAATTTTGAACCCTTTCTCAATGTTGTTTTTATTGGAAGTGTTTAATAGAAGTCATCTGAAGTGCTTTTTAACTCTAGATATCTGTTATATTGACATAAACGCTCTTTCAAGATTATATAATATAAACTTTCCAAAAGGAAAAATCCTGTTAAATGTGTGATATAAAAACTGCTGCTGCTGTGGCTGCAGTAAGATAAAACACTCATAACTTATAAAAAAGCAACAATCACATTGAAGAACATTTTTAAACTGACAAATTATCCAGTTTTATCCATTATTTTATTCAGTCTATTTAAATTAACTATTTTTTTATAGTAAAACTGTTTTACTTATTTTTGCCATACATTGTAAGCTAAACTATTGGTAGCAATTTTACATTAATTTTCTACAACAATTATAAATGCATGACTCTACATATTAAAAGAAACATTCTAAATATGATACAAAATGACACTGAAGTTCGTGCTTGAAAAATGACCCATAACAGCAATACAACAGCAATTCAACATTTTCAGTAGTTTTATTGAAAAATGCCTCTTCTGATCCAGAAATAAATAAGAAAATAAGGCTGTGGAATTCACAATGTGCAATTAAGACATGAAAAAGCAATTCTATGTCCATAGTTTTGCAACAAATTCCAAATTTGCATTTGAGACCGATAACATTGAAAAAACAACTATATTCTGATTGTAAACGTCTTACTAAATATACAACACAGGCATGCAATTCCTCCTTTGCTATAAGTTGGTATACAACAGATAAATATTCAGTTTAGGATAACAAAACAAAAGCCAGACCCAACAAGAATTAAGTGAAATTAACCCATTCGCCATTTTCATTGAGAGAAAGGACGTACAATTGCACTGCAACAAACATGTTTACAATCTTTCAAACTGTCAAATGTGCAAGAAAGCAGTTCATATTGGTTAAAATTCTTAGTTTTCACGGAGTACAGATTCTCTTGTTGGGGTGCTGAGGTTCTCACAAAAACACACTGCAGTTATATTACAGGCAAAGACACATTTTAGAACTGTTAGCAAACAAACAGCTTTCTTCCAGGGAAACGAGGGATGAATATCAGCCTTATTTCCACCTCAGCGTGTTAAATGTGCATATGAATGAGGCTGGATCTAAATGCAGTTATTTTACACTAAAGAAGATACAACTGTTTTTACTTTATTTTTTTCTTTCTTCCTTTCTTGATAGGGATCTTTTTCCGCGCTGATTTCGTAAACCTGGCGACTGTGTCTCAATATCTTCTGTTGCCTCGGCCGGTATGGGCACTACGTAGGTTTCTGGTTCAGGCTGGTAGGGGCCTGCTTGGAAATATTTGGCTAGCTGAGCTTGTGCTTTTTGGTTCCAACATGTCATAACTCTTCATTTATACATAGTGTTAATGTGATCTTGATAATAATAATAATATAGTAATAAAGTAATAGTACAAAAAACCAATAACAAGTCAACATTAACCATTCTAACCCAGTAGTTGCTAACAACCTTGTAGTTGTCCACAACCTTGTGTCCTATTGTTTTACTAAACTAATTTTAATCTAATATAAGTATATAAAAAGAATTCAACTGTGAACAAGTGACATTACGACGCTTGTTCTGACCTCTCTGAGGTATTGTACAATTTTATAAATCACAATACAAAAACTGAAGAAAAATAAGTGGCAAGGTCAGACCACAGCACTCTGAACATACCACAAACTTCATGGTTGTGTTACTGATGGGACCCAATACATTTTGCCCTGAGCGTTGGCTAAATACATTAATAAAGGTGTTTCAATTAAAACAAAACATGAGGAATAAAACAAACAAGGTTATGTCAGCGGTCAGCAAGAAGCGAGTTATCAGGCCAAGCTTGATGACTGCTGTTAACCTATTTTAGCTGTCGATTAACATTTACAAGGCACTATTAGTTTATTTACAGTCATATCGCCTCACACAGAGCTACCACTGTTGAACACTGTTAACATCAATGGCCATTGTTAGTAGTTTGACATGCGTCCTCAACAAATGCAAGCTTTCTCTTGCTGTTTCGCTGTTTAAGTTCTAGGTGGAAACAGGCCACGGGTCTATCTCCAGTGTGATATAGTAGCGCTCAGCTGGTGTTAGTGGCAGTCCAGTCCTTTCTTTGGTTTGATTGGTTTTTAGAGTCGGCCAGCAAATATTCAGCATTTATATCCATGGTAGTTATCCTTATTAAGTGATGAGCGAGTGTGCTAATCTTTCTGATACAGGATGTCAGGCAGTCTAGATACCCTACTATGCAAAACCTGAAATGGGTTAAAGATTGTGTTAGTTCAAAATGACTACTTCCTTTAAAAACAGCAATTCTTCACATGCCATTCTTTATCGACTAGCTATCATGTTAAATACAGGCCATTTTCAATACCAACATTAATTGCTTAATCTAAAGCTCTGTTTTAAAACCTAGTCAGCTATCCCAGTTTGCACTCTGACAAGTTGATTGAAACTTAATTCACAATGGAAAAAAAAATTATTAAATACTGGAAAGCTTTGATTTAAAATATCTAAATAAAAACAAACTATTTTACCAAATAGTTGTGTGCGCATTGTACTTTCTGCTTATCAAGAATTATACTGTACAATGTTAAATTCAGAATCAGTTGAGTTTGACCAGCTTAACCACTCTGGATAGACTGGATGACCAGCTAACCACCTTAGGCTGGTTAAAGCGTTTTTCTTTTTTTAGCAGATTTATGATTTTCAATTTGATTTAGGCTGATGTTGGCTTAGAAGGCTTTAAAACAGAGCTTAAAGACTTTTTAATGAACTTAATATCTCAAAAGTGTGTACCTGGGTATCCTTGACCGTTGTAAGGGATGCCGACACACTGAGAGGAATCACAGTATCCTGGAGGTCCAGATGGTCCTCTGACTCCAGGGGAACCCTGCCGCCCTGGTGGACCACGGGGCCCGGCTGAGCCTGTGGGACCAGGGGGTCCTGTCTGTGACTGTCCTGGGGGCCCTTAAAAACAGAGACAGAGGAGACATAAAAAAAGTGCCTGACATTGCGATTATGATTTTGCTGGATATGTAAGAGGAAACTGATTTTTAACTCTGTAATTTAAATGTTTTGAAGGCTTAATTAAAAGGAGACAGGAGGAAACTCTGACATGCTCCCCCCACCATCATCCCCCAACCCCCCCAGCCTCTAGGCAGTCTAGACAGTATAAAGCAA
This sequence comes from Ambastaia sidthimunki, assembly GCA_036877625.1. Taxonomy (NCBI): domain Eukaryota; kingdom Metazoa; phylum Chordata; class Actinopteri; order Cypriniformes; family Botiidae; genus Ambastaia; species Ambastaia sidthimunki. The sequence goes on from JAZGTK010005432.1 coordinate 15,606, forward strand.
ACAAAAATGACGACCCTTGACTTTTACTCTTGTGCACATTGAATTCAGAACATGTGTTGCCAATGAGGTCTCCACAGAAAACACAGGTCACTCCCCCAAACTACAAACAGTTCACCACAAACTTTGTCTGTTTCATTCACAGAGAGATCCTGGAAACGTTCGTATGAGAAAGATATTTCCGATAGTTTTCTATGATAGGCTAGCTCTTGGGAACATGTGGTTTCAGACAAGCAGACTGGATAGCAATTAAATATGTCCTGTGGAGAAGATGCAGATTTGTGTGTTGCTTATGTTAGCATTGAGGTAATAAATTGTTCGGACCCTTTGTGTTGCTCTGTATCTAGCACTTTAAAACCCCAAACATGTCTAAACAAACTCTGTCTTATAACAAATAGATTATTTCTTGTTAATGACTCAGCATGAAAACTACCATTTTGGCTAGTGTTGCCACTTGGACAATGGAAGTGCGTTGTTTAATGAAAACTGATTTATTTCTAGGCTCTTGTGTGTATTTAAAGGTCTCATTGCTGATTATAATTGGTATAATTTATTGCCCCCAACAGGCCAAAGTCTCAGAAGAAAAGACAGAGAAAAAGAATTTATGAAGGACAAATGCATAGAGATACAGCAAGATAAATACAAATAATTCCACTACATTGTGTATCAATAATTTATAATCCAGGGATGGGAATTATAAGATGCTTAAATTTTCTGGTTCTGATTTTGTTTCTACCTAACTATTCCTTTTCCTCCTGGGTCTGTTGTCTTTTCAGTCATTTTAGGGAACAAAAATGTCTGAAAAAGCTTATTGCAATATTCCATTTCTCTCAGAAGCTTCACATTTTGAGATCATTCCTGATTGTAAGAGAGCATTAGTGAAGAATTGTGGTTGTTCAATCATGTGCTCCAATCACCATGACAACTAATGCACAAGTGCTCAATCAGTGTTTTGTCTGTACCATCAGAATGAAGATGCTCCACAAACCCTTAATGCAAAAAATGACATCAGATTTGAATCAGAATCTGTTCTCGATTATAAAACCTCTCTTTGCTCACAGCTCTCTGGAATTCCTTGGAGATGCAAAGCGCACAGAGAAAAAGTACAACAAAGAGAAACACAGTTGGAAACGCCCTAATTATTTAAAGATTTTTCAGCTGTCTAGATGTCGCTACAGGGCTTTTGAGGTAAACGCTCCTGCCGACTTCTTTCTCAAACTTTTGAAGTTCTCCTAATCCCAACTGTCACAACAGGGTTTAATGAGGGGTTGGCACACTTCTGGGCCAACCTGTCCAAACAACCCAGGGAAAACAATCATTCCTGATTCATTGGAAAAACTAATTCCTGCACTTGCATAAGAGACCATTCATTTTATGATGAATCATCATTTTTGTGCTCATGTTTGTGCTCATCTATCAAGCTTAAATACTTCACTGTTCCTCTTAGAATGATATGGAAATTATTCACCATGGAAATAGGCATTGAATGTTGTTAAATACATGGTAACAATAATCAGGTGAATTGGTTTCATAAATCTGGAGATTTTGGAGAGGCTACTGTATGTCTGAAAGCTTTCAGTGAAAAGCGAGTGTGCACACAAGCTCTGAAAGTAATTTGCAGTGACACTGGTTTGGTTTGGTTAGGCTGAGGTGGAAATGAGCTTTAGGCAGTCATACCAGGTGGTCCTAGTGGTCCTCTCTGTCCCTGAGTGCCAACACCTGGAGTTCCTCTCTCACCCTTCTCTCCAGGCAATCCTAGAACATTATGAAAAGTAATTACAACCCACGACTTATACAATGCATTCAAATATGTATGACTGTACAGCAGAATAACTGACAAGTGGCCAGATTTTACCATTTTGGAGGTAAAATTCTGTTGAAAGCTATAATTAATCCAAATACACTTTGACATCTACCATTCACAACAAATACATAAACAACAATTACATTTTGACTTTTGACAAGCTTGACGCCACTGTGCTGTTGCTAGGATTTCTGAGTGTTTATTAGCACATAGCTCTTTGGTTGTTAGGGTGGTTGCATTCTGGCAAAAGAGCCCAACCCCACACAGTCAATCATTTTTTTGTTCATAAATACAGCCTTTAAAGTAAAACTATTAGGCTTTTAAACTTGAAATTGTAACCTTGGGTCAAATATAAAGCATAATATGGGGTTAACCCCAAAGCGGTGCAAAGTTAGCACCTAGCACTGCTATCCTACTCCAGAATGTGGTTTATAACCCATGGTTAAAAAGAGTCAAAATTACCAGTGTGAAAAGTTGATTTACCCAAGATTAAAGGTGAGGTTTAAAAAAAAAACAGGATTAATTTATCATTTAATGTTCAAACTTCAAAATGTATTACCCAGCTCATACACAAACCACATGTTTTGATGCTAATTATTGATATCCACAGAAAAATGGTGCTAGTTGAGTTACTTTCACTGAAGATTAATATTGAGTAATATGTTCAATTGTGTCAAACACCAATAAAAAAATACTATAGCTGTATTGTAAATCTCTAAAGATAAAGTTTATTCTATCGTGTAAGAACAAAATACCTCTTTCTCCTGGAGACCCTGGCAAACCTGGGTTTCCTGGGAAACCGTTGGGTCCAGACGGACCTGGCTCTCCACGGGATCCCTGGTTGCCAGGAGGGCCTGGAGGACCAGCAGGACCAGGACTATTGCTCCTGTAGTTACTGGGGATCTGGTTCAACATCATATCGATTCTGCTCATTTGTCCTACAGGCAAATCAATAACATTCTGTTATAAGATACACAAATAATCCTGAAATGGTAGTTTTACACAAAATACTTTTATAGTAATGACTGGCACATTCACAATGAATGCTGATGCTACTTACTGCTGACTAGCTGTTCACAGACCTGCCGTGCCACAGAGCGCATCATGTTTTGTGAAGCAGTATCTCCCTGCAAAACAAACAGACAACTGAAAAAAACAGTTTTTACATTTTCCAGAGAAAATGTAAGATTGCACATGAACTGCCGCCATGATGCTGGTGGTGTTATGGTAGGTTGTCAGGACGTTGCTCTTCAATAGTGAAGGTGTTTATTTAGCAGGAACTATGTGGTTGCTAGGCAGTGATGGTGAGTAATAGGAAGTTGCTAGAATGTTATGACTGGTTTCTAGGTGGTTTCTTACTGGCCCAAGGTATGAAAGGCCACCTATGTGTCTGTGTTTTTATCTACATATAGATATGGATCAGGTCCCTTTTTTGTGCAAGTCTATAGGATTTTTGTTTTATTGTGAAGGTCTTAAGTCTGATCGTTTAGAAGGGTAACAGCACTCCCTTCCTCCACATGCTACATCAACTGAACTATGAGTTATGACAGCAGGACAAATGATGCAAGATGATTTACATGCAGAAGTGATCTGAGCAAAGCCTGAAATCTAAATAACAACAATAGTTACAGGATAGTGATGCTTGCCTTAGCAAACAGTGCTAACAAAAGACAAGCATGCAGTTGATAAAAACACTCACTCTTTCACCCTTCTCTCCTTTCAAGCCCACAGGACCCTGTGATTAACACAAGAAAATCAATTCAGGTCAATAGCAGATGTTCAAATGATTGTACATGTTTCTATTTTAACCTGTTTTGGGCATTAAAACATTTTAAATTATCTTTTAAATAAACAATGACCGCACTTTATTTTAAGATATCTTTATTACAGTGTAATTATATGTAAGTACCGGGTATTATTAAATAAACAATATGTACTTACTCTAGGGTTAGGATTTAGGGTTAGTTGCATGTAATTATGCATAATAACTGCATAATTAACTGCAAATTAAAGTATTAATAAAACAACTATTTAATTGTACATGTACATACTGGGAGGCCAGTGTCTCCAGATTTTCCTGGTTGTCCAGTGATTCCTGGCAGTCCAGGTGATCCTGGTGGTCCCTGAAAAGCATTACTTGTAAGGATAAGTAATTCATTGCCGCTCATTTTGATTTCACTTCATTTAAAACTTTTCTTTCTTAATGATTCTAAATCATTCCAGCATTAAATCTTTTATTGCTTTGAGGACCATCCCTCACAGGTCCTCTTTAATTTAAAAAAATGCCACCTTATTTTTAACCAAAATGTATAACAACTTAACTCTGATTGTTTTTATAACATTTAAAAATCACTTTTGAAACTATCAGTAATTACACCTAATCACAACAATGGATATATAACAACAGGTAGTTAAAAAAATGTTAGTCTCCCAGGAGCCTTTAAATACAAATAACACAACAGTTCTGAGTTAAAGTCGGCAATGTAGGTTAGTCAGAGCTGGATGTTTGAAACAGTTGTTTTGAGCCTGACATGATAAACAAGCAGCTTGTAAGAGTCATGTGTTTGTGAAAGCCTTGACGCTGGTTCATGTTTGTTGTTGCGGGCATCAGTGTGGACACCTCAACAGAAAAATGTGCAGTGTATTTATTGTCTTGCTGTTGTTTGGTCTATTTCTTTCATTACTTCACATTCAAGCTGCTGTACATTCAGAATATTATTGTACGACACGCTGGCAGAAAAACACAGATGTTAAAGATTCATTAACACAACAAAAGAAACTGAACTAGAATCATTCAGTTTCACAATCACTATATATTTACCATTCAAGACAACAGAGTCTGGAAAGTTAATTAAAGTACTTAATGCTACACGTACATCTGCATTCATACTAGATACACGTTTGTGACAGAACTGCTGACGTGATGTAGCTGACTGTCATTTGTACAGCAAACAATGTATTTGACTGAAAGTGCCATTTTAAAGCACCATTACGCACCATTGGTCCTGATGGGCCTCTTGGTCCAGATGGGCCTTCGTTTCCAGGCGGACCCTGAATAAAAACATGTGCTATCACAGTGTATAACATATAAAAAATACATATAACATTTGACAATATACTTAGTGATTCATTCAAGCATATTACTGATATAATGAAGTTCACAACTCAATTTACTGCAGTAACATGACAGAATATTTCCAAGTCAAACAGGATATTCAAAGAAAGGTAGACACCAAAATTGATTGAACCTCAACATTTGCAGTGGCATTCCACACAGAATGAAGGCAGGTGATTGGAGGGGGGGGTTGAAAAGTAAAAGGGATTGGAGTAGCCAGTCGAAAAGGTCATTTCAGAGGTGGAACAAGTTATAATATTATGTAATAAAAAATAAATATTTTAAGAAAAGGTAAAAAAAAGCTTTTTTTTGGCATAACATGCCCTGATGAATCTTCCACAGTATGAACAGGAATTTGTATTAAGAAAGTAAACAGAATCAATTCTGGATTCATGTTAACTTTAAACATGCCCTTGAGATCCACGTACCAAAACAGACTCAACTGGCCAGACCATACAAAACACAAGCCAGATAGCAAATCTGAAAACCTGCTCGTTCAAACAAGGTGTAAAACTCATTTTGAGTGTTGCACTGCATGTTCACTTCAAACGTATGGCTAAATCTGTCTTACCCGTCCTCCAGATGGTCCTACAGGGCCAAGAGGACCAGGAGCACCAACAGCACCCTTGAAAGGTGGAAAAAATAATCTTCATGTCAGATCGTTGTTACAAAATGCAGTTTTTCAGGTATCAAACGATGATTTTGCTGTATGTGGATCAAAGCTGAGTAATTTCATTTGTTGTTAGGATATGACTAAGTTCAACCTTTCCACAGAGGACAAGGAAGGTATTACCAGCTAAACCACATGAAATAAAGTATAAATAAATGTCATAGTATAAATAAATGTCATGTTTCTATCCATGTTTTTCTTTTATTTTTGCAGGTCAAAAACTGAAGTTATGATGATGTTGTCAATAATTCCGCATGTTCAGAAAACTGTATGAAACACAGCCCTGTATTTTGTGGCTGTGTATGTTTAAAAGCACTTCAGTGTCTGTCAGTTTTAATACTGTAAGTGCAAAACTATTTTCTTTGCTTAAACATGATCAAAACAAATTTTTATATAAAGTTTTTTTTATAAACATAATATTGAATGCTTCTGAAAAACTTCCAGAATCCAGCATGTCCTAACTGTTTATTCTGAGCTCAGATGCTTTACAAAAATGCACTCACTCTCTGTCCAGGTAGACCTGAGTCACCGGGGTCTCCTTTAGGTCCAGGCCGCCCCTGGAAAAGGAAGAAATGTGTAAGAAAGTCTAAAGCCTGTTACATGCAGATCTTGAGTTTGTGCTGGTGCTGTTATATACATAGGTCTGAAACTTTTAGTCATAAATCCCACACACACAACACAGAACTTTGGGCAGACAGGTTCAATATTTTAACTTCCAGACGGCTTGTGAACGGCCCAAGAAAGAGACATTTTCCATGAATAGGCTACATTATTATGTAACATTTATAAATTATAAACAGTTTATCTAACATGAAATTATTTGCAAACAACTCTGTTACTGCATGATTTTTCCTCTATTATAAAAGACACGTTGTATTAAAATATGACAGGAAGTGACATTATTTGGATTCACTTTCTCAGTGTTTTACATAAATTGTAGTGTTGATTATAACCCCACTGAGCGATTAATTTATTACATTTTTTTATTATAAAAAAGAATCATGAAAACAATGTACAGAATTTCATTTTTTCCTTACAGGTTCACCAGGAATAGACAGTCCATTGGGGCCCTGTGGGCCTGGTGGGCCCATTGAGCCTGGTGGCCCCTGCTCCCCACGGGGTCCCATTGAACCCTGGAAAGAAAGACACAATTAGCTAGAATCTGTTATTCCATTAACATGCTAATGTTTTTTCTTTAATGCTCAAAGACTTGGGTTCTCAAACTGCATGTCATAATTCCCTGAAAATTAAAAGCATTATTTTAA
>JAZGTK010005433.1:0-22456 GCA_036877625.1 Ambastaia sidthimunki
TTTCTTAGAACCTACAGGTTCTCAAGATATTCTTATCATTGCTGCCATATTTGCCAGTTATGCAGGTGGTAAATGTATTAACTGCTTGGCAGACAGTTTTGCAAAAGTTTGGGTTCCCACAGCAGGAGTGTTTTTTCAGTGCTGAAGGAGTTTTAGGTTTGGTGTTGTCCAGTAGGACTGTCCATAGGATCATTGGAGACTTCTACAATCTTGTAGTGGCCCAAGCTCTGAAGAGAGAGTTGGGAGCAGCCGTTCTTTTGTTGTATGTAACATTACGACCTGTTGCTAAATTAATTATGGTAACAAATAGTTTTATCCAACAGGGGGCAGTCTTGATTCTAAAATAAATGCACAACGTTTGTAAATTGTTATTTACTTACCGTGGCCTTCCAAACCGATCTTTCACTTTTGTCTTTGATGGAACAAAATCTATTCAAGAGTAAAAATTAAGTAAAATCTATTCAATGAATTGTTCACAAAACAAGCTGAAATGATCGTTTAAGTTGGACCAATGATTTCCATTTCACCTACTACAGAATTAAGTGATACAGGTTTGGAATGACATGAGGGTGAGGAAATGGCAATTTACTGACAGTTTTGAGCAAACTAAAAAAACTGACATGTGGGTGAAAATGTAGTATTTGTAGTATTTGAATTTGGCATTGGTTTTACAATGTTCTGTCATGTTTTGAATTTCTTTATTAACACTCTTTGGATAACTTAATTTGACAAGTCTGCTATTTACGAAGTTGGCAAGTAAATAAATTGACATATGAAAATGTGCTGATTTACAGTACATAGTGCAATGTGAAATTTTATAAAATCCTTTGAAATAATTCAAAATAAAATACTCCTTTAAGTTTTCCAGAAGAACAAATGGTTAATTTACATGCATTTATGTACCAATATTTCAAAATATTTACAGCAACACTATATAAACAGTCCAAGTCCAATACAGTTTCCAAACAGTCAAAAGTCCAATACAGTTTCCAGCTGTAAGAAAAATGTGAAATTCTTGCAAACATCAACTGACTGCCAGTTTGAAATTTTAAGTTGCCATTTGTTTTTAGTTGTTTTTAGTTTTAGTTTTAGTTCCATGTTTATCTTCTTAATTTCACAGGATGTTGCTACAACAGAGAGGCAGAAGTTTTTTGAAAGCCTTCTTAAAATCCTCATTAAAGATGGTGTATATTAATGGATTGATGAGCGAGTTAAGATAGCCGAGCCAAGTGAGCATGTCTGCAAGCACAGCAGAGGTGCTGCAGGTCAGACAGATGTTTACAATCACCTCTTTTAGAAAGAACGGTAGCCAACACACCACGAATGCTCCTAGGATTAGCCCTAACGTTAAAGCTGCCCGTCTCTCCCTGGCCCCTGGGGTTCTGTGAACTCTCATATAATTTCCTGATGAGGAAGTGATGCGAACTCTTTCCCCATCCATTGATGGATCTGAAAAAGACTTCTCAACTGGGCTGAATGTGACTGGATTAACAGGCATATCTTTATCAGAACTCATTCCAGAAAGCATAACGCTGCTCACTGTCTGTTTGACCAATCGGCTGCTTCCTCTGCGGTTACGCAGTGTCTGCGCTGCCTTGTAGATCTTGTAGTAAAGCACCAGGATGAGGGTCAGTGGAATGTAGAATGCTCCAAAAGTGGAATAGACGGTAAAGGCTACATGGTCATGCTTGATCAAGCAGTCCATGACTTCCCTCTCTCCATCCTTGCGTTCCACGCTGGGAAATTTCCTCCAAACCAAAGGTGGCAGAGACACCAGCACAGAAAGCGCCCACAAAGCAAAAATAGTTATGATTGCTCTTTTATATGTGCGTTTTTGGGAATAAGCCACAGCGTCTGTGATGGCACGGTATCGATCAAGAGCAATAGCAGCCAGGTGTAAGATTGAGCAGGTGCAGCAAGTAACATCAACGCCTAACCACAGGTGACACACGACCGGACCGAGCACCCACGTCTCCTCCGCAATGTACACAATGCTGACCGGCATCACGAGAACAGCCACCAGGAGGTCTGTTACAGCCAGAGAGCAGATGAGGTAGTTGGCAGGCTGGTGGAGTTTACGCGTGATCAAGATGGCAGTGATGACCAGAGAGTTAATGGCTGTGGTGGCCACAGCTAGAAAGGACAGAGACAGGGAAAGGAAGATCTTACTGAGGCTCATCCTGCTGGCCAGAGCATCAGAGAGGTCCACGGCAGAACAATTGACGGGGTCCATGGTTACCCTACTTTACAGCTGTGACCTGTGAGAGACAGATAAACAATGTATGAGCTAGTGCAAAACTCATTTCCACTTTCTTTAGAATGACAATTACCCACAGTGACCCCTTTAACCATTGAATTATATAATTGCCGGTTTTGACCTGTTTTGACATCAATTTATATGCAATTATGCATTTAGCAAATGCTTTCATCCAAAGCAGATCATCCAATGTATACATTAGCAGTGGTTATTCTCCTAAGAGGTCAACCCATGTAAATTTACCCTAAGCTTTACCTGTTGAGCTACAGGTACAGCAGTTGTCTTAATGTTAGCAAAAAATAATCTCTATAAAAAACTATCTGCTGCAGTAACAACATTTTTGCTCTCCTCGTGTTCAGAATTTACCACCTCATATGAGTACAGGAAGATCTTCTGAATTACATGGTACATTTTTAAACATGCAGTGCATGTTATTTAAAAGGTGCTTATCATTTTTAAGGTTTCTGATTTGGGGCATAAAATTAATGTTTATGCATGCCAGGCTGAATAAAAGCACTTTAAAATGTTTACTATTTATGTCAGTCCTTACGAAGCTGTTATCTGGCGTGGCAGTACGATACTGATAACGCTGAGAGACAGTAGCACCACCCTGTCAATCTAATATAAGTTTGATGATTAATTTTGCACAGTGCAGTGGAAACATACCAGTGTGAGAACACGGAATGTTTAGAAGCAGGCTGTATTTGCTACCCTGTCTTTATCAATGCCAAGCCATGCTAGTCAGTTTGATCACATAAACACGATCCCACTATTTTCTCTTGCCAATTACACTTCTCACTTTCCACTGCCGGTTAGAGCAGGATCAGACCGTTCTACTCAGGCTGTTTACCACAAATAGTATCCTGTTCTCAAATGATATTTTTAAGATTTCACCAATTGTAGGCACTGTAAACAAGGCTTTATATTGCACTAACAGGAATTATTTTAAGCTATTTTGAAATTTTACATTAGTAATGTATTAATTAATAACTATGTTCTGCAGTGTGTTTAAATGATGCAGTTATGCAAAAAGTGTGGCATTTACTTTTACTTGATCCACTGAAACCACTGGAACTCTACCGAGTAATAAAAATGTGTGCCAACAACAAGCACTGTATATCTCACACCAATAATTATATGATTTGCAATCAATTTGAAGAATTTGCATATTTGACATACCTCAAAGACGTTTAAATCCCTGCTTGAGTCGCTTGCCAGATGACAGTTCTGCTCCTCTGAGTCTAATAAGACTGCAGGTAATTGTTTCAGTGAATAAATATTTTTGTGCATCTGAAAGTCTCACACTTCCATCCCAACTGACTGACTCTGTTTAATCATTAAATAATAATATGCTGTGGCCCATTCATCACTGTTTTTGTTGTGATGTGGTATCATCAGCCTTGACACAAAGTTTAATTTCTTTGAACAGTAAACAAACATGATTTCATAGAAAACACTGGTGATATGTGGCAATTTGGAAAATTAATTAGTTTTGACTGTTAGTAATGGCTGCATGAAAGAGGGAATGCAAAGCACAGTGTATTTGTTTCAATCTACTTCAAAGGAGGCTGTACTAAAATAAAATTTCTAAAGTAAGTAAAAAAAATTACTAAACCCTATTGCAGGAAATAGTTTATCTAGTCCATACTTTCCATTCATCCATGTTCTGGTGCAACTATCTGAACGTTGGCCGTTCAGGACTTATTTTTATAGATTTAAAAACTTTTATGCATTTAGTAGACACTTTTATCCAAAATGACTCACTATGCAGTATGTTCAAGTTATACATTTTTATCAGTATGTGTTTCCTCCTGGAGATCAAACCCGCGACCTTAGTGTTGCCAAGTATAGTGCAGTTAGTCAATGTTAAAGAACTTTGCCTTAAGGTAATGTAACATTGTGCAACTGTCTCAAGAGCTTAAATGCCCTTTCTCTAGCTCTGCCTCAGAGAGCAAACAACAACAGACTGTTGGAGAGAGATATCTGAAGACATTGACAGCTGCAGAATGACTGAAGATCTGTCCTACTCAAACTTTTAGCACTGGCTGTGCCAAAAAGCCTTCTGGGTGTTGGACTGGTGGTGGCACTTCATGCTAGAGGCAGCCTAGTAACATTGATATTCTGTTTAATACTGTTCAGCTACTCCTAACAAAATGATGTCTTCGCCACAAGAACAAAAAACTAGGTTCAGACTGAAGGGACTGCCTGTACCACCAGATAAATTAAGCCAAAGTGAAAATGTTTGTACTCGTAGTGCCACCTGTGTTGCCTACATGTCTCATGTGATTATGATGGTTTAGATGGAAGTTAACAGATGGAATGCTTCTGGGCACTAAAATGACCTCAATCAATAATAGTGTACTCTTCTTAAATAAGTTCAGAATAAAAGCGAATGTAATTGTCTCATTTTGCGTAGCCGACAGTTTTCAATGATGCCCAATTAATTGGAGTTTTGAGGTGCCATATAAGATTTATTTACAAATTCTGTTCCTATCAGTTCATGACCAGTTGTATTTTATTTATTTATTGATTTTGTGGGCTATATTTAATAGCCATGGGACAATATTTTATAGGTTCAGATACTTGAAATATATATCATATACAGAATTCTGTATACACAAATGTAGATTTGCCTGGCTTCAAAGCACAGTTAAAAGGTCCCAGGCCAAGGGGTGAACATATATTTGATATTTAACTCTTTAATTCAATAAGCTCTATGGAGATAAATATAAACAGAAAGGTTAAGGTATGTAAATATAATTTCAAATATTTTACTTAAAATAAGAAAATATCAGCTCATAACAAACTAAATAAAGAATAAGAAACATTATTAAAACCCTTTTATTAAAGCACAGGAAAACATTTCTTACGAAATTTGGACAATTATTCTATTTCGAAGAAGGATTTTCATTTTAATTTGTATCTTTATTCGGCTTGTGGGTTATTTCGCACCCAACCACATGCACACACACAAAGTCACACTTTAAAAACTATTTCTCATGCTGAAATTGACTCTCCATAGGGTGTGTATTCAGAAACCAATAAGAACAAAATGTCAATTATGCTGTTCCAATACAGCGCCTGCAACCACTTTGGAGATGGATATCTTCAGAAAGCAAGAGAGGAGAGAGAGGAGTTGATGTTCTACCAGTCTAAGATCAAAAATCAATGATACGTGGCCAGAATGATACTTACCTCCATGCCCCATTTTATCAGCTTTGTGAATATCTGTTTAACACTTTATAGATACTTGCTATATCACCCCACCACCAGCTGCAAGGTGCCATACATAACCATAACAACTACAGTAATTCAGTAATTATTTTATTCAGTCATTTACTTTTATTCATGAAAATACTTTTATTGTATTTTAATGTATTTTAACTTTAAATCTCTTTATTTTTGACCAGGGAGTCAAAGCCAGAGTATATTTTACACTAGGCCCTGAGTTCACTGTCTAAAATATAAGGGAACATAATGTACTTGACTGGCCCTGAATATCAAACATTGTAGAACAACTATCTGGTTGTAGACCAAAGAGGCACTGATGTAGGAATAGATGTTCACAACATTCTGTCTATAAATATACACAGCATGGTTTTCAGATTTTGAGTAACTCAAAATCTGAAACAAAACATCTCAGACTGATTTGTAATCATAAACCATCTTATCGTGTATTGCAGATATAGTTATTTTTAATTTTTTAAACGCCCAGGATTAAGGTAGTTTATGATGCATTCTTCCCTAAGGCTTTATTTGCATCACAAATAGTCACAGCGCAGCTCTGTACTAACTTCACGGGGACCGACCTAACAAGAATGAAGCTCTCTTGTTTTTATTGTCTAACAAATGTTGATAAATCATACAGGCTGTCTCTGTGCTACATCTTTAATGTGGGGATTCTTTGGCTCCTTGATATCTCAGGCATTCCCTGTTTTGAATCTTTTACATATGCCAGCTGATATTTTGGGATATTTCAGTGCTTATTAGAGATCAGATTTGTGTCTTCTTCTAAAATACGTTTGTACATTTGTAGTACTAGAGTACCTTGTAACATTTAAACCAAATTTTTCATTTAACTGGATAAATTGTTCACTGATTTTTTTTCCAAAACACAGATTTCAAAACTTTGTAATATCAAACATTATTGTCTTTTTGGGTAAATGCATTCCATATTTTTTATGTGATCTTTAGCTTTAGATTGTTTAGAATGCAATGAGCATAAATTTCCTCCCAACTATGATCATTATGAAAATTTTAAAACATTTTAACATGTTAAAGCATAACATGTCTGTAAGAGAACCTATGGCTAGGTTTTCCTAACTTAAAAGGAAAGCTGCATAATTCCATTTCATAATTTAGATTCTCCTAGAGCCTTTGGGAATTATGATCTCTTTGCTTTCACACTCCTCTTGCACTGAAAATCTTTATGGATTCTGTAATGCATACTATGTTCCAAAGGTTAGGCAAAATAAAGGTTAAATGGCAAATGTGGTTAATTGTATACATTTGTATGCAAATACAGATGATGTAAACCTCTGGTGATGATGTAAAGCCTAAAAAAACGTCATTGCATGCAAATGCAAATGTTGCTAGATATATTTATATTTCTAAACATATAAATGCATACTATATACCCATATTATCTAAATAGATACTGTTTCTTAGAGCAAAACGTAAACTGATAACAGAACTCAACTGCCTAATAGTTTTCACTGTAAAAAATCATTTTCCTCTTTTTTTAAAACTATGTTGTAACTAAACTTGACCTCTTAAGACACATCAAAAACAATGAAAACATCATTTGACTTACGTTTAATGACTCCGCAAAGCAGGTTCGAGAAGAAAAGGTAGTAATCTTTTGTTCAACACGATTTTCTTTGAAAAGAATTCCCACAATTAATAGGAATGTGAGCGTTCCGGAACGTCGGTGTTCAGAGCTGCGACAGACTGCTGTAGTTTCAGCGCTACAGAAGAGAGCGCGTGTGGTTCATGTAGAGCGTGGGAGCCGCGCGCTGTGGAGCGCCTGACAGGTGCTTAATGAGAGGGAGGCGCTGCTTTGGATCGGATGAATTACTCAGCAATTACACTCAGTGAGTCCGAATTAATATGAGCACGGTTCACATCAAGATTTTAAGTGTCATTTTTTAAGCTTTTTTAAAGCAAAGATTGTCGGTCTGATAAGTCGACCGCCATCTAAGGGGAAACTAACTTCCCTTATAGTTTCCCTGTACATTTTACAGTTCATTTGGACATATGGTTGTGTGGTAACATGCATGAATCTTAGTGAATGCTGTCACTTCATTTTGGTCAGATGGAGGATGCTATCCAAAGTCATTTAAATAGTTCAATAGGCTCTGATTCATTTCAGTCAGGAAATCTTCTGCAATCTAGCAGTTATGTAACCAGTGCATCTCAAAAGAATCATGCCCATCAGATTATAGTCAACTCTCAACATGCTAAACATAACCCAATATATCAGCACACTTAATAAATGATAGGGTTGCTGCAATAATGACAGCTACCAGTGCATACTGTAAAAATAAACTGTGGAAGGTCTGAGCCAATAAAATAATGCATTCTAATATATGTGCATATTTATCCATGAGTGGAGATGGAGGCAAGATTACGTGTTAATAGATAGCAAGTGAAGCAGTCACTGGCCAAGATGTTATGCACACATCAAAAGTTTTGTTGTAAATGCTGAAACAGGAAATGTAGAGGAAGGGATGTCAAAAAGCCAAGGAATTGGATTTTTAATAAGGCAGACAGTGAGAGGGAGAAAGAGATTGGGATCTGAACAGGAAGAGTCTCTGTAACAAGGCAAGAGAGAGCGAGACAGTGAAGAGTGGAAACAAAAAGAGAGTGAAGGACATAAACCTGCACAAACAGGTGGGCTACTGAGTGATAAAAAATAAAAAGCCTTTGTCCTCTCAACATGATGATGCTCTCAAACAGCTTGTCAGTTTTCTCTCGTATTGTCACTCATTCCCCTGAGCAGAGATTTGTCATTATAGCTTATTTCTGAAATTCAAATCCATCAAGCTGAACCAGGGAAATCTGAAATTCCACCAGAGGAAAACTGTTTCTAGGCTTTGTATATTGCTAATGTCAACAGCTTTCATTGAACCTGTGGAGAATTAACTGTTTATGTTGTAGGCTCAGTTATGCCTCTTGGTTAAATGCAAAGATTCCCACATGGAGTAATTTTTTTTTTTTTAGAAAACACGCTTGAAAGCCTGGCTTATGAATCTTCACAATGCATTTTTTTTGCATTGCTCTGCTCTTTAACCAATTAAAGAGAGGCCCATGTTACTCTTTGGTTATTTGTAGCTTCCCAGTCACTATATGAATTTCAAAGCTTCAGGTGTTTTGTCTGTTTTTTCCTGTCCTCTGCAGTCAGCACATAAGCAGTGCCTTGTGGTTCCATTATAATGGGGTAAAAAGTTCATTTTTGACTTGTTCTATGCTTGCTTTGTTCTTTTAATATAAAATAAACTTCCAACTTCCACCCAACCTCCTATAATAAAACTTAAAAGAAAAGTTCACTCAAAATTATATATTTTTTTAAATATATTTACAATCATGCCACTCTAAGTGTATGTGTCTTTCTTTCTTCAGCTATAAACATTTGGAGTTATATATAATAATATACCTGTTCTTTCCAGCTTTGATATATAATTGAATAGTGTCCAAGATTTTGAAGCACATCTATCACAAATCCATCTATATGACTCCAATCGGTTAATAAATGACTTTTGAAGCAAAACAATGTCCGTGAAAAACAATTAATACTATTTTGAGGTTATTATGTCATCTTCATATCACATTTGAATTATATGATCTATATAATTGTATCTAAATATATAATCTATATAAATGTGCCATCTGTCTAAATTTGTGAGTTGTGAAACCTTTATTTTTACTTAATTCAAATATTTGCTTAAGTGTAATAGAAAACATCTCTGAAAGATGTAAGACCAACAAATGAGGTGCCTTGTAACAGTTTCATAAAATGATTTTATAGCTTCAGTTTCAAATTATATTTTCTAGCCTTCTGCCCTTCACCTGATGTTGATTTGTTGTTTTAGACTTTACTGAGGTATTTACTTGCACTCAAAAGCACGTTTGTGTACAAATGTGCATCAGCCATTTATGGAAGGATTATCTGAGGCTGAGACTAAGGAGGCTATTTAGCAGATACTCCAAGATATTTAAGACTTGCAGTACACAAACTGATACTGATGCAAATTGGTACTACAAACCTGGTGCAATCTTCTTTCAAGTGCCTTATCTAAAAGCAAAGGGATGATAAGTATGAAATCTTTAGTTCATAGGTCACTCCTGTTTTAGATCAGATCTGTCCTATTTGCGTCACAAGCCCAGAGGTTCACCACACACAACACTTATCTTGTCAATACTAAGATGATATTAAAAACAACTGAATCTTAACCATAGAAATGCACCTCAGTTTTATACATTAGTGAATGCATCGGCTTATGTGCCGGGATGCCTGCCTTTGGTTTGCTGACACCATTTAACATGCGGTACTCATAGATGAAAGTGGATCTGATGCCCACCTCTGGTTTCTAAATTGTATGAGCTCTGATGAATTTTTATCAATTATTTTTGCTGTGAATAAGGATGGATGCTAACTACTTTAGTTTATTTCATATTTAACTTTGTGTTTTCTCTATTAATCATAATTTATATTTCTCTTTATCTCTTTTTTAAAATACTTTGTAGATGCTTTTTTGGGAGAAATTGACACAACCCAGGTTAGAAGAGCCAGACATCATCTCACATTGTTTATTAGAAGAAGGCATTCTTTGTTTTCCCACTGATGGAAATGACCATTTAAATGCACACATTATGTTGCCACAAGCTTTATTGTGTTTAGTCCCTCTCTTTTTTCAGATGGAAAAAGTGCATCATCCAGGTAATCCTAGTGCACTAAAATTTCTTTGCATTTCTCAATGTGAACACACTACTTACACTGTTTATACTACAACATGGCATGGATTAGTATGTGAACCCAGACTCACCATGCATCTATCATTCTCTTGCTCTCTCACTCTGTTAATCTGTTCTTACCATGCTTAATTTTGGGAAACATACATCTGATGTATACTCTAAATCAGAGTTCAATTGTATGTGTAAACGATTGAATGAACACAGGGAATGATATTGCCTTTATTTCACTTTATTTTAATGCTTTTCACTCACTCACTAACTTCCCCTAAGCTCAAGGACTTGTATGTACATCACTGCTTACTTTCAGCGAGTGCTTACTACTGGCAAACGTGCAAGGGGTTTAAATAGAGCGCCCTAAGGCTCTAATCACCAAACCACTATGGAGCCCATCATGGCATCCTATAGGCTCGCTCAGTTAAAATTGAGATGTAGATGGTCTGTGAGCAGGAACTTTCTCTGCTCACAGACCATGAGAGACCACAGACCTTTCTCTGCACCATCCCGGTTCTCCCACTGCCAGCTGTGCCAGCGCCTGTGCCGGATCAGCCCTAATGCCCTCCAGTTTTGTTTCTGCCTGCTTAACTTTCTTTTGCTTTGACTATTTAATAAACGTGCGTACCTGCTCTTGGATCCCTGTGTTGTTCCTGACAGAATCAGAGTTCAGCGCCACCTCCTGGGAGTTGGAGGATGACATCCAGGATGAGATTGCCATATGCGAGCCGCCCGAGGATCTTAAGGCCGCTGTTGACCTGGCTCTTCGGGTGGAGACCCGGATCTCTCGTCGCCGTCAGCGGCAGGCAGCTCGCCCACTCCACAGCCCCTGTGTCTCTGGTCGTCTCAGGCAATCATTGTGAGAAGATTGTGCTGCTTATTATTGATTCCCCCAGTGTTTCCATCATGCTGGGGCACCCTTAGCTCGTTCAGCTCACCCACTCCACAGCCCCTGTGTCTCTGGTCATCTCAGGCAATCATTGTGAGGAAATTGTGCTGCTTATTATTGATTCCCCCAGTGTTTCCATCATCCCGGGGGACCCTTAGGTCGTTCAGCACAATCCTCATGTTGATTTGTCGGGGCGTTCTGTGTTGGCCTGGAGTCCGTATTGTCTTGCATGTTGCCTGGGTGTTGCCTCTTCCCATGTCTCTGTTTGTCCTGTGTTGCAGGCGACTGATCTTTTCGGGGTTCCGGCAGAGTACCAAGATCTTCAGCAAGTCCCAGGCCACGTCACTTCCACCTCACTGGCACTACGATTGCAACATAGATCTCCTCCCAGGCACTTCTCCGCCCGTGTATTCCCTGTCTGGTCCAGAAAGAGAGGCCAGCCTCATCCGCCCCTCCTCATCTCCCACTGGCGCTGGGTTTTTCTTCGTTCAGAAGAAGGACGGTTCCCTGCGACCTTGCATTGATTATCGGGGCCTGAACAACATTACTGTCAAGAATCGGTATCCCCTACCGCTCATGTCATCAGCCTTTAAATTGTTGCAGGGAGCTTGTGTCTTTACTTGGTAACGCCTACCATCTCATTCGCATCCAGGAGGGGGATGAGTGGAAGACGGCGTTTAACACTCCCACGGGACACTTCGAGTACAGAGTCCTGTCGTTCGGTCTAATGTACGCGCCAGCTGTCTTCCAGGCTCTCATTAATGATGTGCTGAGAGACATGGTAAATAAGTTTGTTTTTGTCTACCTGGATGATATCCTGATTTTCTCCCCCTCTCTCCAGGTTCATACTCAGCATGTGAGGAGAGTCCTGCAATGGCTCTTAGCTAACCACCTGTACATCAAGGCAGAGAAGTGTGAATTCCATGCTGAGTCAATTTCGTTCCTGGGGAACAATTTCTACCGGCGTTTCATCAGGAACTTTGGCTCAGTCACTGCACCACTCATGGCGCTCACCTCCACCAAGAGTCTGTTTTGGTGGAATTCTCAGGCTCAGGAGGCCTTTGATGATCTCAAGTCCCGTTTTTATCTCTGCTCCTGTGCTTTGTTTTCCAGATCCCGAGCGGCAGTTCATTGTTGAGGTTGACGCGTCTGACGTCAGAGTTGAAGCTGTCCTGTCTCAGCACTCTGAGAGTGATGGGAGGGTGTATCCCTGTGCCTATTTCTCCCATCGACTAAGTCCAGCGGAATGAAACTACGACATCGGCAACCAGGAGTTGTTGGCGGTGAAACTCGCTCTGGAGGAGTGGCCCCATTGGCTGCAGCCCTTTTTGGTCTGGACAGACCATAAAAACTTGGAATATATTTGTTCGGCCAAGCGGTTGAGCTCACGCCAAGCCTGATGGGCACTCTTCTTCGGTTGTTTCAATTTCAGTTTCACCCTCTCAGCCAAGTGCTAAAAATGTCAAACCTGATGCCTTCTCTTGCGCATTCGAGTCCCCTGAGGAGTTGGCACCGGCCAATGGCATCCTCAAACGAGGTGTGGTGGCGGGGTCGCTCATGTGGTGGATCGAGCAGCGAGTGAGACTGGCCGGACGAGGGGCTGAAATTCCAGAGGGGTGCCCTGAGGATCGGATGTTCGTGACAGCTGCACCCTAAAGTTCTCCAGTCGGGCCATTCGTCCAAGTTGGTTTGCCATCCAGGCATTCGGAGATTGCTGGCTGCAATTCTGGTGGCCCTTTATGGGGTCCAATGTCAGACAGTTCATGTTGGCTTGCTCCTCATGTGCTCGAAACAAGTCCTCCAATTCCCCCCCTGCTGGTCTGCTCCACCCCCTTCTCATCCCTTCCCGTCCTTGGTCACACATCGCACTGGACTTTGTCACAGGGTTACCCCCATCCAATGGTAACTCTGTTATTCTGACAATGGTGGACCACTTCTCCAAGGCGGCCTATTTCATTCCCCTACCCAAACTTCCTTCTGCTCAAGAGACTGCTCAAGTCATGGTCAACCACATCCTCTGGCTCCATGGGCTACCAGTGGATGTTGTGTATGACAAGGGTCCGCAGTTCGTCTCCCGCTTTTGGAAGGAGTTCTGTTGGCAGATCGGGGCCACATCGAGTCTGTCTTCAGGTTTTCACCCGCAGACCAACAGGCAATATGAGCGAGCCAACCAGGATCTCGAAAGAGCACTCCACTGTCTGTCATCACAGAATCCGAGTTCCTGGTGCCATCAGCTCTTGTGGCTGGAGTACACCCATAATTCCCTAATAACCGGTTCTGGTGTGTCCCCATTCGAATGCTCCCTTGGTTACCAGCCCCCCCTATTTCCCGCACAGGAACCCGAGGCTGCCGTTCTGTTGGCCCTTGCCTTCCCCATTCGAATGCTCCCTTGGTTACCAGCCCCCCCATTTCCCGCACAGGAACCCGAGGCTGTCGTTCCGTCGGCAGTTGCCTTTGCCAGGCATTGTCGACGTACCTGGAAGAAGGCTAGGACGGTCTTGGCCCAGACCTCTCGGCGAACCAAGGCAGCCGCCAATCGGTTGGTTGTCCACTAAAGACCTTCCTCTCCAGGGCCCTTCTCACAAGCTGGCTCCCAGGTTTATTGGACCCTACGTCCGGTCAGGTGGCGGTCAGGTGTCAGTTCATTTGTTTATCAAGCCCTGACCATCTAGTCTAGTCTAGTGTCATGTTTTGTCTAGTCTTCAGGCTGTATGTTTATTTTTCTGTTTCAGTTGCGCTCTCCAGGCTGCTGCCCAGATCTCCCGCTTCCCCTCCTGCCTGTCCCCGCTCAGCTGCCTCTCCTGCCCTGCCTCTCACCCTCATGGTTCTCCCACTGCCAGCTGTGCCAGTGCCTGTGCTGCTGTTTCTGCCTGCTTAACTTTCGTTTTGCTTTGACTGTTTAATAAACGTGTGTACCTGCTCTTGGATCCCTGCGTTGTTCCTGACAATATAAGTAAACAAGTGGGCCTACACCATTGATTTTCAAAGTGTGTGGCGCGCCTCCCCAGGGGGGCGCCAGAGCACGTCAGGGGAAGCGCAGGGAGAAATTATAATAAATAAAAAATATTTATGTTTTTTTGTTATTGTTTTAATTATTATGTTTAAATGTTTTTATTATTATTTATTAAAGTGAGGTAACAGTCTTACATTGTTCTGTGTTTTTTTCTTTGTGCGTTTGTGTGTGTGTGATGGGGGGGCGCCATAGGGTAAGTTGTGTCAAAGGGGAGGCCCACTGTCTTAGCAAAAACCCTTGGCCCACACTATCAGAGAAAAATAAGCTACCAGTTGCTGCAAGCATAAAGTTCAAATCCCTTGCTTTTAAAACCACTACTGGCCCTGCATCATCCTACCTTCACAAACTCATACACATCTACACTCCTTCCAGATCCCTATGGTCAGCAAATGAACGTCGTCTTGATATACTCTCTTCTAAGGGTACACAATCACTTACTCGCAGATTTATGTTTACTATCCCTCGCTGGTGGAATGATCTTCCAAACTGTTCGGTCTGCTGCATCCGCTACTGTATTCAAAAAACTGCTAAAAACCTTTCTTTCACAAATACCTAAAAAAACTACTAACCCTTTCTACTCACTACTAACCCTCTCTTCCAACACGTATCACATCAAGCATGAAAATGTTGTACTCTGGGTAAAATTGTAACTACGTACGGCTGATGTTTATTGTCATCTTATGATTTATTGCATCTTTGTTTTCCTCACATTGTAAGTCGCTTTGGATAAAAGCATCTGCTAAATGCCTAAATGTAAATGTAACAAAATTCTTTAGCTTGTCTAAATGGAGCAAACCTGCAGTACTTTTTAACATTGGAGAGAAAACAAATAGCAAGACAACTTTTGTTTAAAGCTCAGATGGATTGGAATTACTTACCTATTAGATCTATACATCATTTAGGATGTTTAAACAAACATTGTCATCCTATTTTGTATTCGACTGTACATTCTATTATTGAAACTTTCACTGTTTATACTTTACATGCATGTTGGGACCCCCTCAAAAACAAGATAGTACATCCTAAGGGGGAAATCCTAATAAATGTATTTGTACATTATCTACCACTAAAGTGTACATTTTTAGGTGTTAAAGGGTATAGCAGGTGTATCTTTTAAAGGCATTACCCCCAGTGACATATAAGAGCATATATTAATTTTTTGCATTTTTCATATTTTATTATTATTGTATGAGCACAAAATAAAAAACTTTTATCAAAGCAATTATTAGATCAGTTCTTTTATTGTAACAAGTGAAACAAAACAAGCTACAAATTACAGGGGTCAGTACATGGGTGTTTCTGCACAGGTGGTTAAATGGTTTGCCTAATAGAAAAAAAGGTTTTGATTGGCAAGAACAAACATTAGAGGGAACACTGTCCATGGATATGTTAAACCAATCTAGATCCATTGAGTACCCAACATCTGCTACCCCATGAACTTAGTGTAGGCGGAAACGCAAATGACCTCACACTGGAATGAATGTATTCTGCTGCTCTGATCACAGCTGCATGTAAAATCAGAATTACCCCCAACGAGAGTGTCTCATTTTAATACTAAACTGCCCCACCTTGGCATTATCATCAGAACATTGTGAAATAATACCACTATGAGTATTTATGCTTAGATTTATAATGATATGCAGGCATTTCAGACATTGTTTCCAGACCAAATTGATGCAAATTGACCAACTGTAGAGAAAGAAATAATATTTCATTATTTAATCACTTGTTTCCTTTTTATTGCCCATTTCCTGTAATGTAGCTGGCAACACTTGGAAATTACTGTGTATCATACAAAATAGATGTAACTATGAATTAAACCTTCTTAAACCCATGTGTTCTATTTACAAGACCTCTCAGAGCCGGTTTAAAGCAATGGTGAGCGAACATGGGCAATATAAAAATAATAAGAGAGGTGACATGAGTTCAAACCCCAGCTTTCATGGACTCTCAGTTCTGACAGTGTTTTAAATTGTAGCTGAGGGACAAAACATAATTTCCAATTGCAACTTTTACGCAATCTACTCAAGCTCCAGTTTTTGCCAAAAAGGTAATAGCAGTGTATGTTTCAGCATCTATTAACTGTTCATTGCTTTAGGGTACGAAAAGTGCTTGCTTAGTCTACAACAACAGGATATTATGGTGTTCCTGTTTCAGAAACAAAATAGCCATTAGCCTACACAAATCAGGGAAATGACCACACTGTCTGAAAAATAATAAACAAACATTAATTCAGAATAGGTTTAATATGAATTACTGGAAATTGCCTGCATTCATAGCATAATTTACTTCCTTAAAGCAAATAAATTCAAACAAACAAAAGCACTGTTGTTGTTCTTCAGTAATGTAATTAAACCATTATCTCCACCTATGAACGTGTCTGCAATAAATTAATTATTATGAGTGTTTTGTTCAGCAGTAATTACTTTATTTTCAATACTGTTTTTTTTCTTCTATGCTAAGTGGAATCACATTGGAACAAACTCCCACAGCCCTCGTTGAAATGCTACTTTTGGATGATACAGTTTTGATGACATAGTCTATTATAACAAGCTTTTTAACATTGAAGACATATGATCCATATGACCCCTGTGACTCATAATTTTCTGTCTGAAGCTGTCAAAAGATTAAGATGTTATTCTCTTTTCAAACCTAATACTGAACTCACATTTGCGAGAAAAACAAAAAAACATTACAATGTAAGACCCTAAGGTGAATAAATTGTTGACTAATGTTTTTACAGCTGCTTTAGAGGGTAAAACATAAAAGACATAAAAAACTGAAAATTTTAATTTCCTATTGCATTATCTAAATTAGCATACTTTTTTAAATTAATAATAAATAAATTTACATTTTTATTAGTATACAGGTTTTCACTTACATAAAACAATATACTCTCACATCCATGGCATGATGGGCGTCGTCTCTTCATATTGACATACAAACACCCCCATGCAAAATCCAGCCACCTTAAAAATTTAGGCAGAAATGTTCTCCCCAATATTCAGATTAGTGGTTCAAAGGCTTTTCAATTAATGAGTCTGCGATTATTACATTTTTTGACACCTTGTCTTGATTATGCGGTCACAGCCTTGTTGGACTGATTGTGATTTGGGTTAAAGAACAAATTGCCTCTAGTGTCTGAGTGAATGATACAGACAAAACCAAATGTGAACCAAATGTGAATCTTTTTACACCAGTTCTGTCTTTTTACTACATTGGAAAATGACTGGAAATTATTATAGAATCTGAGACAAATAAACCATTACTGATTTACTGATAGAATTAAATGAGCTGCTTAGAGTCAGACTATTATAAGTCTTCATGGATATAATCTGTCATTGAGGATGAGAAGAAATACTCAAGTATTTGTGTGTGGGTGGCCAGCGTTTGCCTCTGAGTCATGCATATTTGTTGTTGTGTCTCCAAACTTTCAAGGAGGTGGGTAGGATGGTACCATGTGCCTCCTGTTTATCTCTATGAAATGAAAATTTAGGGGTGACACATTTTTTTTGTATCTCTTAAAGAACCCCTAGTGACAGTTTCTGGGTTTGAAGTCAGTAAGCTGGTAAAATGAGATAAATGCTTTAGAACTACCGTGACCGAAAGAAGTTTATATCATCTCAGACTTAAGCATTCCAACTATTGTACTTATTGAGATGCAGGATTAAGGTCAGAGAAGCAGTCTGTTTTTATTTACATATTAAAGGTGAATATTAAACAGTACTTTAATATTCTCTTCACAGACTGCAGTCTACTGTCAAATCTAATCTAATGGAGACTTTAATTACTATTAGCTAGAATTCTGTTATTGTCAGACTGAATACTGTTTTTGTGTCTATAAATTTTTACTTACAGAAATTATTTTTTTCAATAGCACACTTGTTTGAGACATTTCGAAAAATTTGAAGTTTTTTTTTAAAAAAAAATTATTGTTAAAAAGCATTAAGATCTTTAAGTGAAACTAAATATCAAGAAAACAGCCAAAAGGTTATCTGAAGATGTCTGCCCAATGTTTGGATAAATACCAGTGTAAACAGTTAAGTATGTCTTGGCTCTGCCCTCTAGTGGTAAATTAACATAGAAACATATCACTCCCATTTGCATCTAAAACAAAACTAAAAACAAAACAAATAATTAACATGTAATTATAGAATTCTATTAATGGTTATATTGGGTATGTAATACTCTCAAAACATAACTTCATTAATAAATTCTTAGAAAGGAAAATCACCCACACCCCTAAACTCTTATAAAACTATTAATTATCAACCTCTCATACTTACATTATTTACATCCTTATGATATATTGCAGTGCATAACCACCTTTCTAAATACAGAGTTTGGTGAACAATTCTAAAGCTCACTGTGCACAGCTCCAAAGATCAAGCTTAGTATGCTGCTTTCACATGCACTCAAAATAACAGCCTTTAGTTTAATTTGTTTGGTAACACCATAACATGTTAAACTGACAGGTAACAGGAACTCTCTGAGCATCTCTGACATTACAAAAAAAGATTCCCTCCTGAACTGTTCAATGCACTTATGCAACCATAACACCGAACACACTGGCAACTGGAAACCTCCGGCATGTGAGAAATAAATAAGAGCGCACCACAAATCCAGAACACAAATATTAGCATTCGGCATTGTGCTGGACATTACCTAAATAAAATATGTATTTAGTTCAAAATATCCAAGCAAGAAATTAGCCTACAGCACAAATTTATTTATTTTCAATTCACAAATGGAGCAAAGGTGTTAAAAAAAACAAAAAGGTGTGACTCATACAAAGTGTTTTGTCATGCACCAGCAGAACAGCAGGGTTGTATGGAGTCTAGAAAAAATGTAAGGGGACCTAAGACAGAACCCTGTGTCATGTTTAGAGAGGTAGAATTCCCCTGTTTACAACTATGTGAGTAGAATGATTTTCTGTCAAAAAGACTGAAGCTGCAGTGTCACCGGTCTAGATTTCAGGGGAATGTATCCCCCTTATTCTTCACAGGTGAAGACATTGTGTTCATTTAGACCACGAGTTTTCAAAAAAGTTGTCTTTATTTTTTGTCTTTCTAAAATTACTCCCCCAAAGCCAGATGAAACCATGGCTCTTATGAAAGAGTCCTAATGAACTATGATAGTCATCTCCCATTGTCATAAATAAATAATAAAAAAATGCATTTGCCATCTGTGGCACTTTTCCCAGAGTAGGCAAGTCCGTGACTGGGAATGTAAGCTATTGGACTGTCCATTTGTCATCATGTGTGTCAATGTGGATCTGTGCGTTTCCAATTGTATTCAGAATGAATATATTATAATGTGTGTCTGTGAATTTGGGTAGAATGCGTTGTAGTCGCCTACTGTTGCCAGGCAATAATTAGGTGTTTGTGTGTATGTGCGCATCAGCATTAGTCCACTCCAAGAGCTTTGAGCTGTCTCTCAATTTCCTCATCAGATATCCCATCTGCTTTGGATGTGGCAGCACTGGGGGTTTTTCGGCCAGCTGAAGGAGCATGAGCCATCTGCAGGAGAAACAAAAAAAAATCCATTATATATCAAAACAGTAATTGTGCCAATCTATACAATTTAAGTCTCAAAATATTCAGATTATATACTTCAGAAAACTTCAGTTTACTAAAAAGAGGGAAACAATATTTTATAAAACATGACTTAATAATCATAATAACCTATAAATTGTATATTATAGATAATAATTTCAAAATAATACACTTCATAACTAAGGTTTTGTGTTACAGAATGTGTAATGAAAAATTTAGATAATGTGAACAATAATGTTGTATTAATTACAAACAATATTTATTCACTAACAATCTTCCAAATAATCTTTGTTTTTACCTTTCCTGAGATCTCAATACCAATTTCATCCAACACCTGGTTCACAATGTCCTGAGATTCTTCTTCATCGCCAGAATCCTCAAAGATCTCATCAAGAGTGTCATTGACTGTGAACAGACGAAAACACACAGAATAAAAACACTGGCTATCTTTATGTTGTGGTTTGTTTAAAAGCAGCAATACATCATAAGGGTTTCTCTGGAAAAAAAATAACTATCTGGGTTTCCTCATTACATTTTTTCAATACACCCACAACAGAAATAACTGAAGAAAACACATCTCTTACTCATCTCTTCTGTCATGTCCATCTTTGCTGTCTCCTTCTGAAAGTTCTGCAGTGTCTGCATAGTCTTTTTTGGATCCATCTTTTTATTGACAGCTTGCATTGTCTTAAAAGCAGGCAAACAAATGACACAGTTTTATTTCAAAATGTGAACTAGTTTGCATAACTATGCAATTATGCAAATAATGATGGTTCTGCATCAATATTCCACTACACACTGTTCATGTTATGCATTTACAGAACAACATACTGAACCAAAATAGTACACATGCTTTTGCATCTTTTGTCAATACTGATCTTACTTTGGTGGTTGTGGCCATGGCACCAGCCATCTTCATCTGGGAGTTCATAAGCTTGGTTTGTGTAGACATGGAGGTAACCTTAGAGCTCACAGCATATGAACGTGTTTTCTGTTTCCTCACTTGTACAAGCTGCTTGGCTAAAACCTTACAGGCATCTCTATTCCCTGTCTTAGCCATTTTCTTTATTTCCATTTCCTGTGAAAATAAAGAAAATAAATAGCAGAAAACAGTTGGAGAAAACAGTTAAACCTAATGACAATGTAAGTGCCTTACAGAGATTCATACTGTATATGTGACAGTATGTAATGTATATGTGACAGTATGTAACGCATTATGTAATATAATATAATGTTATGATAACGTCTTTTTGTTCTTAAGTGCAAGCAACCTAAGACAAATCTCCAGAAATCTGGACAACTAAGCATCTGTGCTTATGTTAAAAACTGTTTTCCACATAAAAATTGTAATTTGCGTATAAAAAAAACAATATTAAAATATAAATATTCAATTACAAATCTTAATGACCGAGTCACAATGGAACAGATGGTCATTAAATGTGTAACAATAATCATAAACTAAGTCCTATTAGTCATAATCCAGTGACACAGTAAACATGCTCTCTGTGGTATGAATTACAGAACATCGTGATGTCTCGCACCGTGAAAAAGGGAAACTTTTAGCAGCATATGGGTGGGGATTCTCACCAGTTGCTTTTCCTGTTTTTCCAGTGCTGTCCGGTCTCTTGCAATCTGTCTCTGCGTTCCGCGCAGCTCTTTGTTTTGCTCTTTAATAACATCTAAGAGTATGAGAAGATATGTTATCGATCACTATTTTAATTGTTATTGTCAGATAAACAAGTGAATGTAGTGGTAATACTTCTATGAGTATTTTCCAATTCGTTACAGTAATGGCCTACTGAGTTCATAAAATGAAACACAACTGAATAGTTTCTTAGATCACCTTTAATGCCTGACTCATCAACATCGTTACCAAAAATTATGTCAGAAGATACAAAAAGACACGATGAAGTGTCCAAAATACAGCTAATAAAGTTCTTATAATTGAGCTTAGGTTATTTGTTTCTGATCCTGTCACTTTTGTGCTAAACCACACAATAGTTCGGACAAATAAAGACCCCTAAATAGGTTAAAATGTTTAATCAAAAAGACAGTTTTAACGAAACCAGCTGATGAATGACGTAAATGTGTTGTTGGGCGGCTTTAACAAAACAATCCCCAACGCAGCAGACAACTTACCATCTACAGTCTTTTTCTTGAATAACGAAGCCATGACTGCAATTACCTCCTTCGACCACGAATGTTAAATAAAAACAATTATGCCGCAAAGACTGCTATTAACTAAGAGTCACCTATCAAAACATCATGACTATTTCCTGGTTCTTGCGAGTAGGCGGAAAATCTGTGCGCGCGTGTGGCTATCATTTAACTTTTATTGGTGGAAATGTCCGTGACGTTACGATTAGCTAATCCAATCACAAACTCATCTTGACAAGGACCACCCATAAAGCGCTGTTACAGTTTTAACTGCTGACATCATAAACAATAAACTGAATGGAAATTTTCCTTTAAAAAAACCCTTACATTTGAATACTCTAAAATTACATATTTGTAAGACAAAAAAAATAACATTTGTTTATTACACAAAAGGCAGCCAATCACTATACATGCGTCTGTGGTCGTCGGTTATTCGTACATCTTCGTGATACTTCGGCATATTCCGCATACACCTCGGATAGTGTCGATCGTGAATTAGGTCTGTATTTCGTCCCACTCGTTCTCTCTGTGTTGTTGTCCTCGGTGACGCGACGGAGGTGTAGCCTGACGCGGTCTCTTACGTGTCGGACTAAATAAAAGTGGAGCTCCGGAGGCCTGGG
>JAZGTK010005434.1:0-22456 GCA_036877625.1 Ambastaia sidthimunki
ATACAGAGATCACCTCCTGGAACTTGTGTACTTGTGTATTAGTAAACACTCACAAGAACATATGTTACATATGTTACAAAACATACTCTAGTGGTACCAGAAACAGCGATAGTACCAGATGGTAACATCACGGTTCTTTGATATATCCTATGGTCATCACCTTATATTCATCTACCTTGGCTCATGACATGATATTTCAAACCCTCCATGATATTGCAAAGAACTACTATGACATATGTTGAAGAAACTATGGAAAACACACATATAAATGTACATTACAGGATACTACCATGGTGCTTTTAGCTACATTTTTGTTAGTGTACATTTTGCCCCTTCATTCATGATGCCAATTCTTAATATAAATGCACTCTATAAGTATTAAAAATAAACATTGTAGCTAAAAAAATATTCTTTTATTTATGACCATGTTTTAATATAAAGTATAATATGCAATATGTGATGCTGTTTTTAGCTGTTTTCATCCTGCCTTATCCACAATTTTTCTCTGTGTAATTTGTAAGCCCCTGCTAGAGACAGATGGTGTGATGCCATATATCAGAGCAGCAATCTGCACTTCCATCAAACATTTACACATTTCACCTCCCTTTCTGTAGAGCATATACACACACACACACGCTAGCACACACACACACACACACACACACACTACCCTAGTAAAGTACACTGTTTATCCCAGTCCTGTTCCCACTTAGCTCTGGATCTCAGTGGATTCCCCTTCCCCCTCTCTGGCTTTCATATTCACTCACAACTCCTGAAAGAAGCTCCTGGGAAACTGAGTGCTGCAGTGTTTCTAGACTCCCTCATGTGTGAGCTGTCCTGAATGGGTCATTCAGAGGCCAGTCACATTAAAACATATACTGATGTAGTCAAAATTTTCTACTTGTCCAGCTATTTCTGTTTGCTTAGAGAAAAGAGAGTGTGTTATTTTATATCATATGTCTGAAAGTGTTGACTGGCACCATTGGCACTATAGACGAAAGTTGGTTGTTTTGTCCATTATATAGATATTACACTTACATACAGTATCATGATATTAACGCTTGTTTGATAAAAACATGTTTTTGGACACATGCTATAGTAATAACCTGATATTTTTAAGAAACTTAAAGGACCTCCTTAACACGGTATAATATGGTATCCATTTAGTATCATTAAACATATCTAAACGCTCAATAGTGTTAACATCTTAAACTATAATTACCATAATGCATATCATTATGTATATGTACAGCAACAGTATAATGAAGTGACATTTCCACGTTACAATGGCCGTTCACAGCCTTGTAAAAACCATGTCATTTGCGTGGTTAAAACGTACTCTAAATCGTTTTATGATTATACCATGAATAATATATTATGAATAATATGAATAAGCGCATTCCATTCAAAAAAGGGACGGCTATTGTACGAGTCTTAATGTCTAGTGAGTGACAAATCCCTGTTTCGGTTAATCGTGCGGTCTCCAAGGCTACTGTGGGAGTGAAGGCGTAGGATGCAGTGATGCACGGAGTGAAGGTCCGCTGTCCCTGTGTGGGGTGGCATGCGGCGGGTGCCGGGGCTACGTGGGCAGCGTTCGCTCGGAACAGTTACAGTGATTGTTGCATTCAGCGTGCCAGACAGAGAGCCCGGATCTGCAGCGTGAACACCCGATCCCGTCCCCTGGGCGACCCGCAGACAGACACAACGCTGAAACATAATCAGAGCAGTCGAACTGGTTGTGGATGAGTGATTTAGTGACTCGACGCAAATAAATATAATTACGGCATATGTAACCAATGCCCTGCTATTGAACTTATTATTTCACGTTTTGTGAGAGAGAGCAAAAGAAATAAGAGGTGTTTTGAATGTCCATTTCATAACATAGCATACACACATGAGAAATTGCTATTGAATTTGTTACTTTTGCTTTTTGCTAGAATTATCTGTTATTTATTTTGATTTAAAGAAATAGTTCATTGTTACGTTATAATAAAGCTACATATCTTTAAAAACGTAGAGAAACAGGCCACTGGAGTCAGTAAAGAATATTTTTTTTAACATGAATTAATTAATTCATTGAAAACAATTAATTAGCTAAAATAGCCGGTTAGAGGAACCACATACGTCTCTCATGAACTCTCATAAACTTGCCTTAGCTAGAGTGGATGTATCCGTGAACCTGGTGGCCCTTTTAAAGTGTAATTGATATAGGTACCAAGAAATGTATACCTTGTGTTTAATTGTTTTTGTAAAACAACACCTGAGTAAATTAATTTTATGTTTGTTATTATTACTTCATTGATCAACAAACATATACATTACAATGCAAATATGGCAATGGTTGATAAGTATGCCCTTAACTGTGAATGCAGTACATCCACAGCATACAATTTTGGTATTACAATTTAGCTTAGGTGTTCCGTTTGAATAAGCACAACCCTTGTAAAATTCATAGACTATGACTGAGTATACAATACGTGTTTAGTGTATAGTGCTTCATTTGGAACTTGATAGTCTCTTTTAATTGTCTCTTTTAATTGTAAAGGAAGAAACACTTCCTTAAATTACAAGCATATGAATTTTTTAAAAGTTACACAATTAAAAAAGTGCTCCATAACTAGAACGACCCAACCATGTTCTGTAAACAAAATCATTATCAATCTTCTAGTTTGATCAACATAAAGTCAATAAACACCCTGTGCAGAAATGAATTATTTTCAGGTTCAACCTAAAATGTATTATTTTAAACATAATTTATTCCCCTTTACCTTTTGTTTAAATATGTCTATATACATTATATAATCACCCGCTCTGACATTGTACAGGAAAAACAGATGAGGTGAAATATGAGCTGTGAGGATCCATTTCTATGACAAAAGGCTTGCGTTACCAAGGGTTACTGGCTTTTCCAAGTACGGCTCTTATCACGTCAAATGGATGTCAGGCAAATGCACCGTAATCAAATTCCTGACAGAGGGTAATTAGTTCAGCTCCTGTGCTCAAAGCAGGGGTAACCGGCACTCCGCCAGCCATAGCAAAATAAGGCCTTCACATTGTTCTCATATGTTTTGCTAACATGGCTAATGCTGGTCTATATTCCACATCTCCACAAAATGTGTTGTATTTATAGAACAACAGGGTTTGTAAATAGGTTAATGGCAAATAATTTAAAAGTTCATGGTATCTAAATCTCATTCACTTTATGAAAATTACATTAAATGTTTCAGGTAGTCATGGCGATCTTCTGCTGTGTGTGTTATTGTCTGTAAATGTTTGGCTGATAAAACCTGCAGAAGTCATTTATGCTCTTAGCAGATGCTGTTTTACCGAAGTGACTTCACACATATTGCATAAGTGGTAATTACCAGAATAGGTATCTAAAAATATAAGTGCTAATGTAATGCTTCTAGTGCCAAGAAGAGCACCAAGAACACAATAGTAAGCACTGCCAAAACTCTGCAAGTGCTAGATCAGGTCACTGGCTGATTAGTGCCGTAATCACAAAGTCAAAATGTGATTGTGGTGGCAGTTAGTGGGAAGTGTTATTGAGAACTGTTAGTTGTGCTGTATACTTCACATTAAGTGTGTCTTCCATTTGGTTTGCTGGTCTTAGCTGGCCTATCCCTGTCTGGTGATAAGATGATGTCTTAGCCGGCAAAGCTGATCAGCAAGCTAGTGGTCAAGCCAGACCAGCTTAAAGGTTCTGCTTTAAAGCCAACAAAACATATCAGTCTAACCTGCTGGGCTCTTATTCTCTGGCTGGTTTATAAGGTGTTGTTTTTTAATAGGCTTTTTAGTCATGCCATCTGTATGTGATTTAGTCTTTGTAAAGTCCTAACTCCATTAAGAACCAACCACCTCCCTGCTAAAAAGAATGCCTAAACTAGCTTAAGCTGTTTTAAGCTGGTCTAGCTGGTCTCCCAGCCTGGCCAAGCTGGCTTTTATTACATTCAATACATTCTTTCAGGTTGACTGTTTTTTTCTATAGGTGTGGAAAATTTCTCAGACACTCAATTATTTTCACTCCTTTCATGCATCGGCTGCCTCATACAAGAAATGTGAATGTGTGTTACTTTGAAAATAGACTTCCTGCACCACACCATAGGAAATTATCATCCAAGAGGGCACCAAGGGGCTGCCCCAAATAGCCATCCAACAGAAACAGTGTTAAAACCCTATAGCCACTTCCTGCAAAAGTAATCATCCTTAAAGCCTTGCCCCTAAATCCGTATTAGAAACCATCGGAATTCTCCACATCTTTGCAATTCTTAGCATCTCTTTGCTGTAAGAAGAATGCTGTGTTTCATAGTCATAGATATTGATATTAGACTACTGGTCTAAATCAAGCGCTCCCTATAAGTCCCAGATCCAGACCCAGTTTGCAAACAGCACTAGTCAAGCTTAACAACAGGTCTATTCTGTTTCTGGTATAAACCCTGCTGGGGTAGTATGTCAAGATCATGGCTATATTAAACTACCAGAAGGATGGAATGATTTTTCCTCAGGCAGCATCAGCTGACATTGACACAATATGACTGGGTGACTTTTTCTGCATTAAAACGTCTCCTCCTACCTTTGCTTAGTCAATTTGTAGGTCATTAATGAAGGTTAGTTGCAAATCTTCAGATTCAAAGATGGAGTGGGCGGAGATCATCACCACGGTCACAGTAATCACACTCTGATATGATCTTACAGTACTCAATCAAAACCAATCCAAAATGAGACATTTATTCTTTCTTTATCCTCATACATCAACAACGTGTTAGGTCTGCATACGGTTATTACCAAAGCGGTAATTTCCATGACAGTGTGGTGGGAGGGGGCATATTTATATTGATAACCTCCACATGATTCATCACCCGATTACGTCACACTCTGAAACATTGTTCCACAGCTGGGCTTTTGCTCACAAGGTCAGATCGCAGAGAGTATGCGAGTGCCGTCCCCATTTGCTTGCCATGGCAACAGAAATGGTGGCATGACAGGCAGGATACAGGC
Organism: Ambastaia sidthimunki; assembly: GCA_036877625.1. Classification (NCBI taxonomy): domain Eukaryota; kingdom Metazoa; phylum Chordata; class Actinopteri; order Cypriniformes; family Botiidae; genus Ambastaia; species Ambastaia sidthimunki. The sequence goes on from JAZGTK010005434.1 coordinate 4,999, forward strand.
TTCAGGGTAACAGAGATGTAAGCAGAAGGATGACACAATTGACAATCTATTTCAAACTAGAGCTAAGGTGATGATCATCATAATAATGAACAGCATTCTTCTTTTAGTATATTAGCCTAGCAGCAACTGTTTTTGCACAGCTCAATTGTTTATTTAATTTGCCCCATGATATAAAAATATACAAAAATATACAAAATACTGTATACCTAAACTTTAATGTTTGAACCTGCTAATGATTTGGTCCATGACAAAAAACAATTGCTACATTGATAAGGAAAGCACCAAATGTACATAGCTTTTACAAGAACGGCTATATAATGCTTCAGGACAATTAGATCCTGTCTTTTTTTACTGATCAAAATGTCTTTAAAGAGCCTCACTTTGGTGGACGTGTCTGTGCGTGTCCTTTGAGAGCCGTATCCTGGATTGTACTGCAGTGATGGCACCGATGATGCAGTGAGATTTTCTGAACAGATGGGGCATGTGATAGGTCACATCTGGCAGTGGGGGAGGAGGCAGGACAAGAGACAGAGGCTTTCTAGTGACCTGAGCTGAGCCTGATAGAAAAGGGTACAGTTCATGCAATTTCTGTGTGATAGTACCAGGCTTTCGACAGAACATTATGAGCAGAACATATGAAGCTAGATTTTTATGTCGATTTTATTTTGTGAAGAAGATGCAGGTGGAGCTTGCCTTGCAAAACTCACCACCACAATGCTGGGTTGTTGTGGCTAGTTGCTTACCTGCCCAAGTTAAAAGAACCGAGTCTTTAGTCTCTGTGATTCTCTAGTGCCTAGATATTCCTCAGTCAGATCCCCCTCTCCATGTACAATTCTTTTCTATTTTATCCTCTGTCATTCAATAATTGTACATTTGATTGCTTAAAAAGTACTAGCACATCAACAAGCTCCATTTAGGCTGTCACTCATGTATTTAGCGCTTATTATAAAATGTAAATGCATTTTCATATGGGTCATTTGTCTATTGAATATACAATATGTCAAGCAAGGGGGTAAATAATAAGGCTTGGCAACAGTGTGTTTGTGTATGTGTGTGTGTGTGTGCAAGAATCTTGCCACTTCATGTGATCTGGCGGATCTCATGACCAGATTACAAACAATGAGCTCCATACACAGGCCAAATGCACTCTCCCCTGAGGTACGTTTCAACATCATCATAACAAACAGGGTGTTCTTTAGGGTTCCGTTTTAGGCCATCTTATTTTTCACCCACTCATTTTTTAATGCATAACTTGTGGAGCTTTTTATATTTTAAGTTAAATTTGTACCAGTTTTTCTCAATTTACCTTACAGTCAACATCTTAAGGGGAAAACTGGGAACATTGTCCCGCACCCAGTAATAAGGGGGCCCACTAAACACAGCCTTTACACTGCAGGGTATACGGTATGGTATATGTTTTTTTTCTGGGTCCTGCCTTTACCAGCAGGAGATGCTTGCTTGTGTTAATGAGGTGTAAAACAAGTATGCCTTATCAAATGACATACACACTTGTTGGCTCCTCTAGCACAACATGCACTTGTTTAACCTTGTTGAGATGAAGGACACTTAACTTGGGATTACTTCTAAATGGATCCCTTCACTTTAGACTTCATCAACAAGTGCTCCCATCACATTTACACATTCGCCAGAAGCTTTTATCCAAAGTGATTTATAGTTCATTTAAACTATACATTTTATCATTATGTGTGTTCCCTGGGGGTCGAACCTACAACCTTTGTGCTGCTAACACAATGTTCAACCAGTTGTCATAATTCTTGTAGAATCCTGGTTTCGGGCCAGGAGTCATCCAATATTCTGGGAAAACTTAGCATCGCACACTAGCCTCTAATAAAACTGACTTAGTCTTGATTGTACTTAGTCCAGCTGTTACTGGCCTAGTTTGACCCAAAGAAGTAAGCAACTTTTATTCCACCTCCCTATTCCTTGTTGCAGATCCTTGTTACATCTTAGTAGTGCTCACTCAGGCAAGCATTACTATTAATATTGCTTAATGCTTAAGTTGGTTGTAAACACAACAATATTTAAGATTCAAGACTTTTAAATCATCCCATACATGTTGCAGGATAAATGCAGGATATATGCAGGATACAACTAGCAATAAACCAAAAATATTAACATAAACTTAAAGTAACCAAGTAAATTTAAGCAGTGAAAACGATAATATGAATAAGTAGTGTAGATCTGAGGCAGATTGTTATATGGTTGAACAAAATAAAGTGCAGCGTACAGATGACACTTTAACTGAATATACTGAGCAAAGGAATATGAGATAGTGAGATGAAACGTCCTTGTAAGAAAACTGAGTTTATACGTTTGAGTTTATGAGTCTGATGGCCTGGGGAAGAAGCTCTTCCCAAGCCTCTCAGTTTTTGTCATCAGACTGCGATAGCGTTTACCAGATGGCAGCAAGCTAAACCCAGTTAGCAGGGTGATTGGAGTCCTTGATGATTCTAGCAGCTCTGATTCTTCATTGCCTGAGGTAGATGTCATGCAGAGAGGGGAGAGCAGACCCTTAGATGCGCTCAGCTAAGCGCACCACTCTCTGCTGGGCTTTGCCGTTCTGACTGGAACCGTTCCCATACCATTCAGTGCTGCACTGGGTGAGTACACTTTCTGTGGCTGCTGAAGAGATAGTTTTCAGGATTGCTGTTGAAACCCTGAATTTTCTCAATTGTTGCAGATGGTACAGTCGCTGTTTGGCTTTCTTCACTTGAGTTTCTATGTGTGCAGACCAGGTCAGGTTTTCAGACCTTCAAATACACCAAGGTATTTAAAGCTGCTCACTGCCAATCATGAGTGGGGGGTAGATCCACTGTTGTCATTTCCTGAAATCTACAATGAGCTCCTTGGTTTCTACTGACATTCATGGAGAGACCGTTGTCCTGGCAACATGATGTCAATTTCTCTATATTGTCAGTGAATGCAGTCTCATTGTTGTTGGTGATTAGGCCCAGAACCACTGTATCATCAGCAACAATAGACTTGATTTGACAATAGAAGTGGAGCTGTGAGAAGACACACAGTCATATGTGTAGAGAGTAGAGCAAGGGATGCAACACTGTGAAGGTCCTGCACTCAGGGTTATGGAGCTAGAGGTCCTCTGGCACAGGTAGTCACCTTCCAGTAAAAAAGTCCTGAACCCAGTCAGAAAGACGTATTTAGTTTTCTTTTTCTGTTCCTTTGGTTCAATTATCTTCTTCCGTTCTTAATAGCAAAGAAAGTCATACAGGTTTGGAATAAGGGTGAGTAAATGGAAGATTTTCAGATATCATAGAGATATCTGGAGTGGACTGTTTTTCTTAGATCAGTAATCAATGACCAGGCCCTTATGAAATCTGCACCCTCAGATTTCCACAGAATGTAGCGTCTGTCGCAAGTTTACAAACGCCACACGTCTGTGAGGGGTAGGCTGTGCTGATTGCTGTAACGGTATTCTAATTAAAGTGAGCACTAACATTTAATAGCCTATAGAATATTTGAAATGTCTAAAATAAAACTTACCGCACAAGTTAAGAGTAAAATAAGTTAATTTCCTTCGATTACCTGAGGAAACAGACAGCACTGGGTCATTTTAGATCCGTTCACCACAAAAAGTTTTACACCGCATTGTAAAAATCATAAAAAGTCTTAGAGAAGCCTTATCATAATACACCCTAAATTTAGCATGAAACGTAAAAATATGTTGTATAGATCTTTCAATTTGCTATCGATATAAACAATAATATTCTAAATAATCAAAATTTATATGCAAAAAAATTATATGTACTAATTTGGTGTAAAAAAAAAGGTTTTCTTTAAATTTGTCTATTGAACCAATTAAAATTTTAAATTAAATTAAATAGAATACTCTCAGCTATTTTTAACACATTTAAAACTGTTCGACAGAATCCAGCAGATTTAATCTGTCCCTGAAAATGATCTAGTATCACCCTAGCAACCACCTACAATAACATATCCACACCACAGAACAGTAGAAACTATTCAAATCACCTATTATCTATTGCAAACGCCACATAATAATATGCAAGAAATAATAACTTGGCCTGTGTATCACACAATGAGGACAGTAATAATTTTTCGCTGCACTAATGTAATTCATACACGCATCAATCCATGTACTCTTCCAACAAGATCTGGATTTGTTGGACTGAATGTGAGAATATCTGTATGATTGATCAATACAGGTTTTGTAAGTTAGAGGACACACCCCTTCAAACATCCAGCTCTCAGCACTTAGAGAAAAGCCCTTTGACAGATGCTGTTTACAGTCTACCATGTTGTTTATTTTCCTCTCCACAGTATCCGCCTTGCATTCATATGTACACTTGGTCACACACACACACACACACACACCCACATACAAACAGTAGTAACTGAGARGGCCAACACCTAGACAAAYGCAAAAACAGATTCSCTATGAAAGCATGTTTTCCTCCATATACACTTTACCCAAATCTGCCTATATTTGACAGGGTTACTGTTAATATGGTATTGAAGTAAAACCCTAGAAGTCTTTCGGGCAATTCATCTAATTCATTTAATCTTCCCAAATGTAATGGTGTGTAAATTTAAGCAAACTAACCATAATTATCATTATTATTCATATTTATGGTTAGCGATTTTTCTAAAAACCTTTCCAGAGCATATTTTATCCTGCACTGTTTGTGCTACAGGCATAATATTTCAGATCATGTGGCTTGTTATTGCTTTTTAAGCAATTGTACTGATATTCAGATGGTGGATAACAAAACAAACAGAATAAATTCTATTTACTTGTTTATTCAACATAAATTGAATTGTTCTGAGGCATATCTATGGACCATAATACAGTATATCACAGACCTTAGCAACCACATAGCAACATTTTGGTGACACACAAGCAGGGTGCTTGAAAGTTTTGCAGGTAGATCCAGCTAACAGGGAACATTTAGAACTTTGGCTTCTCTAAACGTTCTCTCAAAGTTTTCAAAAACTGTTATTGCAATAACATTAGTAGAACATTTTGTATTGTATCATATATATAAAAACATTATTCTTAAGTACTCAGTAAAAATGTTACAGAATTAAAAACATTTGAATGTTGTTCTTATAACCAAGCAATAACATTAATGTAATGTCTAAAAATGGAATGATTTGTTAATTGAACTAAAATTAGAATTTTACAACCTAAAATTGTTTAGCTGAGAAGTAAACAACACTCAAATTCTCTTCAGGAAATGTAGTAGTCAAAAAATATATCCAGTTTATTTATATTATGCAAAGTAGCATAAGATGCCTAGATCCTTCTATAATTAATGTTATGTGGTGCCATAAATGATGTCTGTCCTTCTTCAATGTTTCAGCAACAGTATTTGCAAGCCAGTACTGAGTCCTGTTACAGACTGCTGTTGATGTGTAGAGTAAAGCTAAATACACACTTAGCAGCTGCACATGGTAAACCCATGTGATCACACTTTCAGGCCATGTGAGTCTCTTTCACTCTGTCTGCATTATGACGTGCATAAATGATCACACACATTCACATGCAGACTGTAGAGAGGTGATATATTCCTTCTTTTTAGAATTTCCTTTTATCTCCTCATCTACATTTTAACATCTATGCAGTAAACAGTGCATGTCTCTGTCTTCTCTTCCAGAGTAGCACAAAACAACCCACTGTTATTTGCTAATACAGTAGTGCTTATCCATGCCAGAGGGAAGGATTACATTAGGGCAGTGCTTGCCTGTTCTATCCCCACTGCTGACCCCATATGAGGGATCACTGTGTTCCTGGCTGCTTTATTTATGAAATTGGAAAATTTGCGTGGTGGGATTACAAAAAAACACCTCAAAACCTTTATGGGGCATTAAAATAACACAGATAAACTTGTGTCACTGGAGTTACTGTGGATGTTTCAGAAACAAATGACTTATGTGCATGCAGGAACCAGAAATAACACTTGCCTTTTCTGCAAATAATAAATGATGCTGCCTTTGCATTTGGCTAAAAGAAGATATCTTAGAAGACTGCATTATCCTGATGTATGGAAAAATCATCATTTTGGGAGCATGTCTATGATGCCCTAAAGTGCTGCCTACCTAGGCAGTCCACGAGGTTTTAAAACAGAGTTTGTGTGGGAGACTTGAAAATATATTAAGCTAATGAGCATTACAAATATAGCACAAATAGTACATCATACAGTACAAATAGTTGCGTCAACGACCCAAACCCATTTAAACGAGATTTGGGCTCAATTTAGTTATGGATTGTATAAAAGTTATATACCTGTGATTTCATGCCATTGCATCATAATGTTATCATCACTTGGCCACATGCATGCTGCATTTCTACAAAACAGCAAAGCAAGAATGAATTAAACTTGCTGTTGGAATGTCTCACGATCAGTCACACCTGAGTGTTAAACTGCGACGATGGCCTTTAGCACATCTGTCAGACCCATTCACACACCTTTATGGAATCCAGCACCCATGAAGTCACTAACCAGTCTCTCTCAACTAGTAAATGACAGCGTTACAGTTCCCTGTATACAAACACATGAGGGGTAGTTTGTGAGATATGTCATCTTGATCAGGTTTCAGAGTTTTTCTAGAATGAAAGGAAATCATTGTTCCTCTCATTGTTTAGGAAAGGTTTATGAGTTTGCTGATAAATCCACTAAATTTACAGTAAGCAGAGGCCTTATGGCGCATTTATGGGATAATTTTTAGCTGAGCTGTAGCATGATGTTTGTTTTGGCATTTTAAATGGCCCAGCTGAATAAAGAGAACTAGAAATTTACATAAGAGATTTACAAATACTTGAGGCACCATTTTGGGTTCCTCAGGTTCCAAACTGGTAGAACCTGCAAACCCATGCAAGTCAACTGCTCTTGACTCTATCCTTCTGATTGGCAGAGGAGGCTGATGAAAGGTCTTTGTTTGATGGCTGCGGGCATGTTAGGTCCTCCATGTCCTGTGGCGAGATAAATCCTTTCTTCCTTTGTCTGTAAAAACCCCCCTTACTGCAATTCATTTTAATTTCCGGCAACCTCTGCCACCAGCTCAAGCTCCAGAAAAAGACCCCTGAGACCACCTACCAAGTCCAATTCATCACTGGGAAACCACAAGGCTATCAACATGTCCGTTATATGGTGGGACCCGTACAACTTCGCCTGGGCCTTCATTCATTCAATTCACACATCAGTGGGCACTGGTCACCCATGGGCCAATCTTACCCTCTCACTCCTCAAAGATCGCTATTGGTGGCCCAACATGGTCAATGACACCAGAAGGTTTGTTTGAGGATTGACTGTGTGGTCACCAAGAGCCCATGCCACCTACCCCCTGGTAAACTCCTTTCTTTGCCAATTCCTCCGACCTTGGTCACACCTAGAAGTAAATTTCATCACATATGTACCACCTTTTTAAGGTAATACCTGGATAATAGTCATTGTTGACTGACTACTTAATTCCTATCATTTGCTTCCTCTGAAAGGTCTGCCCACTGCCATGGAAACTGCTAAACCTCTCTTCAACCATACATTCAGATATTTTGTCTCAGATGGCATTGCATTTGCCCAATTCATATCATTATGGTGTTACCATAAGCTTATCCTTCGGTTGCCATCATCTGTCCAATGGTCAGACTGAGAGGAAAATGACCACCAGGATTCCTAGAACGAGTTTATTAGCTGGGCTCTCCACCCAAGACATATGTATGCCCCTACCCTGCAAGGAATTGAGTCTCAGATACATTGGCCCCTTCCCCATCATCCGTCAAGTAAACCCTGTACCCTACCAACTACCCTGTAAAACTACCTCAACATCACAAACTTTAAATTTTACAAAATACAAAATAAAGCCTTACCATAAACATGTTTCTCTCCCACAAAGCCTGGCCCAGCTGAGGACCCCTTCTTCCACTTATCCTAGAGGATGGAGCAGTATAAACAGTAAAAGATATGCTGGACTTTCGACGACATGGTGGTCGTTTAGAATACTGAGTCCCACACTCAGAGGGAGATGTAGACCATCATGATGTTGGGGGCCTCAGAACGGGGCCTTGGAGGGGGGTACCCTCACAGATCTGTCAGGTTCTACTCCAATCACCAGCTCTGATCAGCCAAGCCTCTCCCACAGAGAACTACATTGCACCACTTCACCGGAATACTGATCACCTGCACCTACTTCCCAGTATCTCACAAGTTATAAACACACACTGAGCCGAATTCACTGTACAATCTTTCCTGTGTTGTTCCTCTTGGTTCCAAGTCTCCTGTGTTTCTGTTGTTGTCCTCCATCTGTTGAAAGAACTCACCTGTTACTCACCTGATGCTGGTGTGTTCACCCTCTACCATATATAAGAACAATCGAATCAGTTATCTCCCTTATCAAGTTATCAAGTCTCCCCCTTGTCAGTGCTCAATTTACAGCCATTTTACCTGTTCTCCTGTGTTTCATCATTAAATATTATCTCAGTAACGTTCTTCTGTTGTCCGAGTCTACTTACCATAACACCTCTGAAGAACATCAATGCACCCTTTGAAGATGCCTCAAAATATCAATTGGGTACTCAATGAACATCAATATAAAGTCTCTTCAATATATTCTCAACTATAGCTCAAAGCTTTAATGGGATTACTGGAGGAACAATTAATAGCCTTTCAGGGTCCTTGCAGGAACATATGGTTCCTTCGTAGAGTTATGGTGTCTCTATCTTTTGGTGTCTCTATCTTTTAATTTTGACAGTGTCTCTATTGTACAAGCCCATATTATACAGTACATGCAAAAATTGTGACAGTACAAACAGTAGACTGCAGAAAAACTTTGTTATGAAGTAAGATATATTTGCCTGAGAACTGAAAGTTCTTAAGATATCTGAACTTGTTTATTGGAATGCTAGATTGATACATTGCTAGATTGATTATTATTATTTAAAGAATATCATTTATGCAATGCAACTTAAAAAACAGCATTGAAGATATATTGTAATTTTATGATTAGCTGTTTAAGTACAACTATGTGTTTTATATGTGAGTGTATTTATATGAGAAAAGTGGCATGTAAGGAAATGTGGGAATGTGTGTGAGTAGGTGTAATTATACTATCACATGATCTGTGTGATATTCAATGTTGATAAGGGTTTTTTCTTTTTTCACATGGCAGTGGAATGATGGGAGAGGGTCACACCCTATAGCTTTATATTTATGTGTATAAATAGCCCCACTCACACTTACTGCCCTGTTGCTGTACAATGATAAATCAAGGCGTGAGAAAATCCTGTGGCGATACTTACAATATCCATCCACTGCCTTTTTTAATACTGCTTCTACTGCAAATCTCATTCACGTTTGCATAAATTCAAACCCAGTGTCAAAATCCATCACAGGACATGCTAGAACTAGTGCCATTTAATGCAATTAACATCAAATCTGGTGTGGCAATTCATGATATGCAAGGCTCCTGAGTCATTGGTCTTAAGTCTATCACTGAGCAAGTAGTTTGGACTACTTGTTATGGAGTAACCCTTTAAGAGTTTGACAGCCATTGATTACTGTCCACTTTTATTAAGCATCTTGGTACATTGGTTAATTTCTGATATTATTTTTAATACTTAACCATCCTTAACTATATCTTCTATAGATATATTCAACTATATCTGAAGCAGCTCTTGGTTCTTTTGAGAGCTACAGGCAACAGTTCTGAAGCAAATACATAAATCTGTACCTTTTGCTACAAATATGCATGAGCAAACAACATTCCCCGAATATCAGTAAGGCAAAGTCTAACACGTATGCAATACTTTCACAAAAGCAGATCTTATCAGGGCTGAGCTGGTGTGTACTGTGTCCCTAGGTGTGTGGGGACAAACTCTCTCACATGCCCAGATACAGTGAATAAAGAACTTTGTTTACTCTAACAAGGGCCGATAGTTCAGAGGACTGTAAATATCCACTCCTCCTGTTTGGCATGTGTGATTGGCTGAAATGTGTCTGTGCTCCATGGGCAGGGTATATGTGTGAGTGTGTTTGTGTGTGTGGAGGAAGTGGAAGGGCCACTGGTTAACACAGCCCTCCTTGTAAGCTCCAATTGATTAGGATAGATAACTTGCAGTCATTCAAATGATTAAGCCTTTTTTCCAGATCTCCCAGAGCTATTATTTAGAGTAAATAATGTGATAGGGTGGGACCATGCTCTGATAGAGAGGGACAGCAATCTGATCAATCTGTTATAGACAGGGACAATGCTCTGATTGGTTGGTGATATAGAGGGACAGCGCCCTGATTGGTTAGTTCTAGAGATACTGATTGAATGAGATACTCGCAGTTTGGCCTTTTCAGCCCTTTTCAGTCTCTTTCTGTCTCTTTCTCTCAATCCAGAAAATGCTGATAGTTCTTTCTCCAAAATTCCAGCATAGATCTCTCTGCCCAGCTGATTGTAAACGCACACTGTTGAAATTCACCCCCACATTCCTTTTAAAAATCCATACAAATGTGCCACAATTTAAACACTCTAAATATGTTACTAATATGTTTTTATACACTTGACTCCTCCATTGTCATATTAGCCCATTCAGTGGTGCCTCTCACCCACAGCTGATAATGTAAACTAGTGCTCTCAACAGTCTTTGCGTAACAAGAGCATAAATCTATAATAACCCATGAAATGGTTTGATAAGCACAATTTACTTTCTTGTATTCACACATGAAAAATATATGCTGTATTGAAAAAATGCTGGTACAGACATATTGAATGGGTTTGTGATTTTATTTTTTACAAAATAGCCAAGAGCCTTTAGTTTAAACACACTAACCATGATATGATATGCTTCTTGCTACTATGAAAAGGGTCAGTCATACTCTAGAAAGCATTTAATTGAAAAAAGTGTTTACAAATTGATAGATGTATATCAGCTAAACATTTGTTTTGTCAACTTTAGGAGTACACAAGCATAACCAGCCTCGAAGTTAATGTTGCCTTGTTGTCCCCTTAGAAGACCAGCTACAAGTTTGTAAATCATAATGACTGCATAAAGACACAATGGTGAAAATAAAATGGATGTGTACAATGTGCCATGAATGTGCCTCATTTTCATGTATTAACAATGTCAAGACTGCACATTATGAGTGTAACTGCATTATTTCTATAACTATGCCTTAAAACAATTTTTCATTAAAATGTACAGTCAACATTTACAATTACTGCTTACTATGATCAATACCAGTCTGATTTAGCTTTCCCCATTGTGAATTGTGGTGTTGTGCATGTGTGTTCATCTCATAAACGCTGTCACACCAACATAAATTGAAAGCTGTATAATATACATGAACTTATGAACTCAAAGCCACAAACTTCTACATTTTATAGGCTCATCACAGCAGTGAGGAGAACACTCTGTGCCTGGCTTTTTCTGCAGCAGTGCGATCCTACAGCTGGGTTTTCACTGTGGCCGTGGCGAATGCTACATGGCGGGTTTATGGCTTGATGGGAAGCCTAGCGTACATGTGGCTGCCATAAATAGCAGCAGCCTATAACAAAAGCAGAGGCGACACCGGGGGGATCTATTCATCTGCAGGTAGTTATGGAAGAAGACAGGCTGTAGAGAAAGCTAGTCTCTACAGAGGTTACAGGGAACCGTGTGTGTAGGCGGTTGTGTGTTTGAACACTTAAGGTTAGGCACCAGAGTTTTTTGGCATTGAACTGTCTAATCATGTAGAATCTCTGGGGGACTGGGTGGGATGAGTGTGTATGTACTGCATGAATGAGCTGTGCCTTCAGCTACTGTCATTATTTCACATTTACTAATAAAAGGCGGTAGTTTGAGGTAGGGAGAAATGATGATGGTATCAACACAGCTAAGAATGTTTGGTTCCCAAAAAGGTTTGGTGATGTTAGTTTTTGGTTCCCAGAAAAATTATTTAAATGTTGTTATTTGATGCACAAATAAGCGTAACAATAACAGGAAAATTTATCAGTAGACATGTCCAGATATATTATAGTACATATAATAGTATGACTAAACAAACTAATTTACGAACGTCAAACACTGTCTGAGCCACAACAGTCTTTAACCGCTCATTCTGTCTGATCAACTGTGATAAAAAACCAAGCTCATCTGTTTCTGCTTTTAGGCATCTGTTTGGTTAAAGTTACTGTCAACTTTAACAAAGGCTCTATTGTACAAGTACTACAGCACCAGCCAATAAAAAGTCCTAATTGTGCAAGAATAGTAAACAGTTGAAACAAGTTTCACGTAACACAGTATTAATGCCATACTGTATACATGTATGGTCAATGTTAATTGAGTATAGAGATAAGTTCTTTTCAAATTTACTATAACACACATGCACAAACAAACCAATCACATGACCTGATGAGCACAGAGCAGAAGTCATGTTTATCTTCTGAGTTGATCCACAGTGCCATCTGTCCTGCTCTGCCTCTGAACATTTATAAATGTTTGTACAATACATCAGTGGAGTTTTCACATAGCCAGTATCTTTGTGCTGAACTGCTTGCTTTAAGCAACATAAGCAACATTTACTGTGAAGCAACTGAATGTGTGAGAGTCGGGGTGTGAAAGGAAATGTGTGTGTGAATGAGATTGTGACTTTCAACTGCAGGAAGGTTACAGACTCTGCTCTAATCACCAGCACCATGCAAGACGGAGAGAGGGCATGAGAGAGAGAAAGTGAAAAAAGAAAGCTATTTCTGCAAAGATAAAGTGCCAACTGTCTCAGACACCCAATAATAGAGGCCATGAAAATGAGCAAGAGAAAAAGAGAGAAATGTGATCATATCTTGGATATGAAAATATATATAGGCCTATAATGTTTTTGATTACTATATATAAGTACCATATTTGTATATGTCACCGTATATATATCACAGTTCTGTAACTTTTGGTACAGTACTTTTTTGCAAGGGTTGTTCTACACCTCTTTGTCTGTTAGCACAGCATGAAGCCCCTAAACAGAACATTACAAACAGACTTTCTTTAAAATCATACACACACCAGCAGCCACACTCCATATTAAGTATTACAGAAACACCCTTTATGGCCATGCCAAGATCCACACATACCATTAGAACTCACACACACACAGACTTGATATATCCAGAAGTCCCTCAAGGCACAGCAAGGGCTAACACTTTGAGCAGGAGTTTAAACCTTAATTAGTCCAGGATTCATTTATTAAGTGTGTGAGAGAGTGTAAAGACCCAGTGAACTGAGAGAATAAACTCATTTAGCTGTATGTATGTGTGTGTGTGTGTATGTGTGCGTGTGTGTTTGTTTGTTTGTTTAGCTGTACTTGTTAGGAGCAAATTTCTGAAAATTTCTCACAAATATAATGAACCCTAATAAAACGACCCTCATTAGTAAAAATAGGATTAAAACAGGCCAAATTATTCAAAACAAATAATGTTAACATCTTCGCTAAAATCTAAAATGGCAAAAGGTTGTCTGTAAGGTTAGGCTGTAGTAATTGTAATCAGGTTAATTATGTGAATAATGTAAGTGATCTGGACTTTTACCTTTCCTAAAGAACAAAAAATAACATTTGCTCTTTTTACTACAATGATATGATAATATAGCAGTGTGGGCGGTTGCTAGGGTGTCGCTGTGTTGTTGCTAAGGTCTTGTGAGTACCTTTAAGCATATTGTGGATGATTGCTAGTATGTCACTAAGTGGTTGCTGAGGTGTTCTAGGTGGTTGCTTAGAAAAGCAACAGCAGACTTCTCAACAAGCACAAACAATGTGTTTAATAATTAAAGATTGTTCATTATGAACAATAGTCACAGCAATTGCTGACAAAGCAAACATTACTTATTGTGATTTATTACATGTGCAACACATACGCTAACAAACCTGTAAGTTGAATGTGCATGTATGTACATTATGCATGTGCATGAGTGTGTGAATATATCCATAAAATGTTAAGTTTCTTATCATTTACTTCCCCTCAGGCCATCCAAGGTGTAGGTGAAATTTTTTTCTCTAGTATAACAGTAAAAACCCACAGACTTAAATCTCAAAATCTTCTTCACTGTTCAAATGAAAACAAAATGTGACCTTGGATGATCTGAGGGTGAGTAACAGCAATTTTTCACTAAATTATCCTTTTAATGTAGTGTATTGAGTATGTAAATGGACACTTTGTAAAGGTTTGAATGATTTCAACAATGAAAACATATATACACTCTTGAGTCTTTGTGCATGACATTATAGATAATGTAAACTTTGACCTTTGAGCTTCATTGATATGACATCTCTCACATCTCACTTCCTGTCCAGGGCTCTCAATAATTCATCCTGTTTCTGCTCCCTTCATTTTTTATAGTGTGCCGTTCAGGGAGATGGTGAGAAGAGGAGACGCTTAAGTTGTTGCAAATTAGAAAGATGTGGAATAATAAAGGGAGGTGCGTGATCAAAGCAGGATGGATCCATGTTTACATCACTGTTGCCTCATTGTTCTGTTCTTAGCAAACAATAATGTCTTTCTGCTTTGTAGCAATGTGTTTCAAGGTTTAATAGTACTGTATAAAGAGGTTAATTAAAGGGGTCATTTCATTAGTAATAGAATTTTCCTTCATCTTTTGACATAAAAGAGTTCATTGTACCATGAAAACACGAAGTAACTTTTAATTTATTGAAACATAGCTGCGAAAATGGATCATTCTGCCCTTTTGCAACTTTCTAACATCAGACAGATAAATACATTTTCAGACGTGACTCAGGGCGTACTCACACTAGGCAAGGTTGCCTTGTACCAAGTCTTAGCGTTATTGCACCAAAGCCAAGTCTCCTCTAACACATGAACTGAAGATGTTATCGAGTCACAATGCAATAATTGGACATTTTATGGTCCTGCTCCTTTCACAGAAAGTAAATATATAAATAAATATATTTAGACTACTTTACTTAGTGATTGCTATCAGGACTTTCAACCAGATTAACAAAAAATGTTTCTGGAAAAACAATTGCCTACCCTTCCTTTAATCTGTCAACCAGTTTACAAAACCAGTCTGACCAATCTGTTTACAAATCAGACTAAATGGGTCTGAGCAATTTTTGAATCACAGACTTACTGTATTGAACCAAGAAATGTATTTTTCGACAATGTCCCTCCCTAAGAGATTCAGGTGTAAGGAATGGGGCCACTCATTCATCCCTTCAACAGAGGGAGCTCTCACCCAAATACTAGTCATGGACTATTTCTTCTCCACCTACTTCCTGTTTGCAACCATATTTTCACCACACTATGCTTTCCTTGTGAAGTATTGCCAGTGTATTTACTGTAGTGTGTGTGTTTTCATTTCCATTGCTTGTTCTTTGGATTGTTGACTTTTGAATTGTGAAGTCTCTACTCATTTCTACTCAATTCATTACCTTGGCGATCAAGATGGATAACCTTTCTCGGAACGTTCTTAAACTTCGAGCTTGCCCGTCACTTGGCCAACTGCTTCAGCACATGTCCAGACATGCCCTAAACCCTCTAAACCCATGCAGGTTGCTGTAGCATGCAGTTCCACAGAGGAATGTCAACATCAATGCCATAAAGGGTTTTGCTTCTATTGTGGAGAACAGGGTCATTAGAATACTGCATGTCCCTGCAAGTCATTAAAAGCTAAAGGGAGTACAGCGAATATAATTTTTTTGGAGAACTATTAAAGGATACTTGCAGGATGTGCTAATGCTACCAAGATCTTTTATATGTTAAAAGATCAAGGGAAATTTCTTGTGTCCTGACCCCTTTAAGGAAAAAAGTTCCTCTGGAATTACTCAAAACAAGTTTTATCACTGCCCCAATCTTGAAATATCTAAATCCTAGTCTCTATTTTGTGGTTGAAGTCGACACCACCGACTGCGATATTGGAGCAGTACTTTCAAAATGCCATGCTACACAAGCTGTACAAGGCAAGGTATACCCTTTCTTCTAAAAAAATAATAACCTCAGCAAAACTGAGTTAAAATGTAGGAAGCAAGTAACTATTTCCTATGAAAGCACGTGCACTTGAACAATAGTTAGAGGGGGATGTTCATCCATTTCAATTCATTACAGACAGTAAGAATCTTGAGTATTTAAAATCTGCATAAGAGATTAAATTGTTGTCAGACAAAATAGTCACTGTTCTTCCCCTGGTTCAAATTCACTGTCACTTATAACCCTGGTAGCAAGAAAAGCAAAGTAGACGCACCTTCTCACAGGCACAAGCCACCTAACATTCAACCCCAACCTAAGTCTATCCTACCAGCTACGGTTATCATTGCGCCTTTAACATCAATTTACCTTACCTTGGACAGGTGAAACACCTCATCCAAGAAATTGTCAGATACCTCCAGAGCTACTGCAGCCGTGAACAGGAAATGTGGAGTGATTTTCTAGCCTGGGCTGAGTATGAACAAAACTCCCTCACCTCCACAGGCCTTTCCCCCTTTCCAGTGGGTACTGAGCTACCAACCACTAAAGTTCTCATGGTAGAGCTTCCTGCTAATTACTGCATCTCTCTATCAGTCCATGTGCCTCTGTTAAAAACTGGTCCAAGATGTTGAGGAGTTCAGATGCGTTATTTGATAGACTGGGAGAGCTATGAACCAGAGGAGAGATCACGGGTAGCCACCAAGGACATACTGGACCCACTTCTAATCCAAGAGTTCCAGCAAATGCCCTTTGTTACCTCTATTCTGGTTGCCTGGTTGTACTGTCTTAGTGTATATTAGTGTCTTACCATCTCCATGGCCAGTTAATTACATCTCACCAACATATAAGTATTTGAGTATCTACTTGTTTGGTCATGTCCCACTCGTAAAACTAGAACTGAGTAAAATTAGTGAGTGTACCAAGGATTGAGGCAAAAAAATTGAACTACAAGCAAATTATAGAGATTTTTCCCAAATTGTATAAAAAAATATGTTTACAAGTTGAACAACAGGAACTGCATCTCACTGAGCATATATTGTATTTTCTCAACATCCATTTATGTCTTCTATGTCTTCTATGTCTATCTGGCATTATGGCAATCACTTATAGCCACTATTAATTCCCTCTCCAGCTGTGACTCATTCTCCACACACAGACACACTTAATAATCAGTCACATCATACTGACTATTTGCAGACTTTACACACTCTGCAGTGAACACACACAGCCGTGCTATTCACACACAAACAAACACTTCTCATTGATTTACTCAGGCTGGGAGCCGCTCTGCTATTGGCTGACGATGAAATATGGAGTGCGGATGAGAGAGAAAAAAAATGGAAAAACCGGAGCGCAGCAGGCTGGAACAGAGCAGAATGAAGGAATCTGAATTTATGATCGTTGATGGTGAACGATGGAGAAAAGAACTTTCCAGAGATGTGCAGATATGTTGGTTGTATTTCTATTGAAATTGTAACATCTTCCATTCTAGCTATTTTTGCAGTATGTAACATGTATACTATGCACAGTATGT
>JAZGTK010005435.1:0-22455 GCA_036877625.1 Ambastaia sidthimunki
ATGTATTGCATGGCTGAACAGCATTCTTATTCAGCAATTTCTTTCGGACTGTTAGAATTACAGCTATTTAAGATATTTGTTTTAAAAATGTCTACAAAAAAGTACAACATTTCAGTTGTTAATATAAATATGTCAACAAAGACCTTTATTAATTCTTCTCCTATTTGATGTGTTCATTAGTTTTAGGTTAATTTGCAAAATAGATTTCATTCATTTAAATGTGTTCACATCACACACAAAGGTAAAAACGTTACAAATATGTTGCTATTCGTGTATGCAGTTAATGCATTTAATGAGGTTACATTGATAGTTCTCAGAGTTAGTTCTCAGACTGTACTCACAGATCCGTTTGATTTGTAATATGTTAATGATGAGTTTCAACAGTTTTAAAGAGTTCATGTTTCTGCAATATGTTTCTGAACGATGTGTCCGTTTTTAAGTTATGTTGTATCAGGGACAAGTTTGTAATTTTTTTTGTGGTGTTTTTAGGTTTGTTTTCTCCTACAATTAACACAATGTGTAATTATGTAAATATAAGCAATTATTTTGTCAATAAATAAAAATGTTTACAGATAGAGGCTTAGATGGTCAAGAAATTACAAAAATGTTGCAAAAAAATAAAATAACTTAAATGCATTGTTCGGCTGCATATCTGCACTGGGTAACAGACTGTCAGTAAGATAACATACCTTGGCTGTTAACTCAGGAGAAGGAGCTAATTTTGGGAAATAAATGAATTTTCTGCATCTGAGAAGTTACAGTTAAGTTCAATCATTGAATGATAATAGATTATCACAGCAGTCTTGTGCTAGACTGTTTTTCAGCAGTTCATTATCTTAAGTACTGAACCTGTGCGCAAGTTATGTTTGTCTGAATATATTAACAACAGAGAAACCATTAATCAAATCGGAAATAGAATGTTGATGCTGTCGCTAGGCAACGGGGACGCCGCCAGGCACCTGCTGCAGTGCGGCACCGGAAATACAGCGCGTGACACAACGGCCGAGCAGGAAACGTGGAGTTAATCCTCTGACCTGAATCGACCATAAACATTTTTGTTAATTTCCTTTTTAAAGCTTAGGTCAGCACTGACCAAGCTCGTAGTCCGCCCGTCAAATCTGAGCACACAGACAGACAGCAGCGGCTTTAAAAGCGTGGGAGGAGTTTCTCCAGCTGGGAGACTGTAACGCATCATCATGGCATCCAGACCGGTGTGCGTTTACGCCGCATCGCTATTTCTCACATATGTGGTGTTTTAACAGGACCCGCTTCCGAAACAAGAGAAATTTGAATCTGCACAGTCATGCCCACCAAAGTCGCGAATACCAGGCTTGCAAAGGCTGAACATTTGTTTTTATTGTTCGTATACGCTGTGTGGAAGTGAACCCTGCTGGCTTTCCCGGATAAAATCACAGCTAGTTATAGCATTCCCATTGATGCTATTAAAATCCAGTTCGTTTCAGCGCCTTTCAGCTGGAATGAAAGAGAAATATCACTACCAGAAGAAACAGCGCATAATTCTGGAAAAAGGTAAACTGTGATGGGACTGTGTGTGTTAGCTTAGCATTCCCTTCAGAGGATGCGACAAAAATGTGGCCATGATCTGTCGATAAATCTGTCAATGTCAGCTGAGCAGCTTTACCACGCCACATAATACCGAATTGCAAATGTATTTATATAAACCCACATTTCCAAACCCACTTATAAACCCATATTATATGACATAAAAGGGGACAGCTGTCATTTTTCCAAATTGTCGCGTGTGTATGGAGAAACAATTGAGAGAAAGGAATTGCCTTGTTTTGGTTTTCTCTACATTAATTCTCTAAATGTTTTTTCTCTGCACCACAGACATGAATCGTCTTTGCTCTGTTAATAATAACTTTCCATATGACAATAACCTCCTGGTCCTGGATATGGTCCTGAGCTCATTGTGGGCAACGCCTCAGCCAATCAATTGGGAGAATGTTGCCAAGTTGGTCCCAGGGTTCACACCTAAAGAGGTAAGAGACACAAAAGACCCAGCTTACATTTTAGGTTGTGGGAACACTTCCCTAACGTTTCCATTAGATAACAAAAATGTAATTTTGAAAGTTCTAGGAATGTTTAGAACATCCAGGTTTTTAGACATTGTAATAACGTTATTCAAACCTTTTTAATTCTGTAATTTTTTTTTTAACGTTTCACTGGCTATATATATGATATATAATGTTAAAACATTAAGGCATTATAAAATGTCTACAAACATTACTGGAAGAACTTTTTTATAACCTTTAGAGAACAAAAGCCAACATTCCAAGAGTTGTTCCTAGTTAGGGACCCTGTCAATGCGGATTAGATTTTTTTCTATAAACAAAATTCCAGATTTGCTATGCTGATGTACATGCTATATCCCATGAAGAGAATTAGATACAAAATTGTAACTAATTATGTTTAGATTTTTTATTGTCTCTTAAATGTAAGTACACTACTGAAGCAGAATATAAAATTGAACATGGATGTAACTAGAATATTAGGACTTTTGGGGCACAAAAAGTATAATTTGTAAACGACATGAATTTATTTATATGTTTTGTTTAAGTTTTCTTCAGCAAATGTTTTAACAAATTCAGCCTGTCCTGTTGTATTTTTACAGTGTGCACGGAGATTTGAAGAGCTGAAAGCTACAGGCAGTTTCCCTCATGTTGATGACCAGTGTAACCCACTGACCGGAGCAGTGAGCTCTCCATCAGAAACCTTTCCCTCCTATATCAAATCCAACCTATTGGACAACAGTGGAGAGACGGATGAACCACAGTCCAATCAGAGCCCTCTCTCAGTGTCAGGTAAGTCAGTGGGTGGAGTTTGGGCAAAAATACCCAGTCTGTTACTTAGTGCTAAACTGTAAATTACGTTTAGTGTATTGCATTTCACATAATGATATTCTATGTTACATAAGTGCTCCCGGGACAGTTGATATACATTGAGTGCTTTATTACCAGACCATACTGTGATCTCTGCTGCTCGAGGAGCCTCAGCAGAGAATGATGGTGAAGATCCTGTAGAGAAGGTTGAGAAGACAGATGAGAATAACAGGTGAGGAACATTCATCCTGTCCAGATGAATGATCTTTTTATTTTATTTTTTGTCTGTTCTATCTCACTCTCCGGATCTAGCCGTAAACACCTTGTGAAGTCTTATGACAAGCATTTTCACTTTTTTCCTGTGTTAAAATTTGGATATTGAAGAGCTTGTACCTTTTTAAGTCTTCTTAGATCTAGTTATGTCGCAGCCACAAACATTTGGACAAAACCTGTGTAGTGCAGGCTGCAAATTGACTGTAAAAACTGTAAATTTTATAACGCACCTGATAAGTGAATTTTGTAAACTTTACATTGCAGTACATGATCATATAAATGGTTAACACAGTTGTTTCTAAATTTTAATTGTATGTGTTTACAGCATTCATTTCAATTTTAAAAAATGTTAAAGTGGAACCTCTCACTTCTGCAGTACTGAGTAACTTTGTTTCTGTTTCTTTTACACAGTCCTAACATGGTAATCCACGTATGTGACGAAGCGAAGAACCTAAAGGAGGATTTCATGTGTCCAAGGAACCTCCTGGTGAGAGAGATGCGTTACTTTGAAGAGTATCTGTCTGTGGACCCTCAGCGCTGGGACGAGGTGGACATCTCCGTCCACTGTGATGTCCAGATCTTCGACTGGCTCATGAACTACGTCAAGAGTCACGACACCGAACATCTGCACGGGAAACTCGAGAAACCCAAATTGGGTAATTGTCTCTTGGGAACTTCAGATGTTCCTTATGCGTTTACTGTTGTGTTTTAATATTTCAGTAATCAAACGATACCATCAAAGGTCTCGTGTACTGTCTGTTCTCTGATCTGGCTGAATGGTGTTTGTAAGTGGTGGATGGTGTTTCACGTGGTCGTGCGTTGGCTGTGAATTTGATGTTTCGCTGTTTGTGATGTTGTCGGTTACGTTATGTGGTGTTTGGTTGCAGAGCACAGCAATGTCATCTCAATCCTGATCTCCTCCGAGTTCTTGAAGATGGAAACTTTAGTAAGTGATGTGAGGGTTAACAGTGTTTTGGGTAATGTAGTTAATGTGCTCTGAGCTGGGTGATGTTTAGATGGTAGTGCATGTTAAAGCATGATGCACGATGGCTGTGTCATCATTTTTGTGTTATTCACAGTTCTATGCACTGCACAAACAAACCCTGATGACTTTCAGACCTTGGGTTGTTATTCTCAGGAAAGATCTGGTGAATAAATGTTCCTCCAAAAACACCAGCAGTTATACAGAGATTTGTCCTCTCGGTTCAGTAGTTTGTGATTGTTTTGTTTTGTCTGAGCAGTGTGTAGATATAGCATGTGTGTTGAGTGCTTGTTGCAGGACTCCAGTTATGTCATTTTTCATGTCTTTGTGGATCTGAAGGTTGAGGAGTGCATCCAGTTTTGTCACAATCACATGAACGCCATCATAGCAACGCCGTGCAATATGAGCTGCATCAACGACAGCCTCGCCGGACGCATCGCTGACCTGTTCAGCCACAACGAGGCAGATGAACTCAAGGACAAAAAAGACAAATTCAAAAGGTGAGAACAGGTGAAATGAACGTGCAGGATATTTAGTAGCTGTGTATGATGCGTAAATATTAATATATAAAAAATATTCATACATAAAAAAAATATAAAAATATACAAAATAAATCTATAGTTTTCAGATAATATGATATAAAATAAAGTACATTATATAGTATTTCATGGCACTCTTTATGATCATTTGCATCTGTAAAACAGCAAACTGTTTCAGAAGAAGATCGACAGATTGTTTGATCCTGATTATCAGAATCGTGACTCCCCGCGTAACGCATCTACTCTGTACAGGTCAGACACCGATGTATTACAGCTAAAGCTATTATAATGTAATGCATGTTAGTAGCTTAATATATTGTATTTTTATTGACATGCACTGGACTAACTGGTAATACAACATTGTGGTTTAATCTTTCCAGATGTGGTCTTTGCCTTAAGCTACTAACCAAAGAAACAGAGAGAAAAATTGTTTGTGTTCCAAACAAAATCAACATAGATTCCAGAGGAAACATTATATTCTCTCACACCAGGTTATATATACACTCAAACACAATCTCTTTAAATCATATACACTCTAGTTGTAGTACTGTGTTGATGTTTTACGATACTCTGGTTACACGTATCAGCTGTAATATGTGTAGTAAAAGCATGCATTTTTCCTCATGTGGTGTTGGTGTGGAGCAGACATAAGACCTGGGATGTACATGTGTATATCAATGGGCTTTATGAAGAGTTAAAGTCCTGGGTTCTAGTCTACTGGAGGATCTGGGGCACCATCAACTTTCTTACATGCTCACTGTGTAAACAGGTAAACAGACCAAACAGATCTAGTATACCAAAGAGCATCTTGTGTGTTTTAATGAAAGCAAGAAAATGTTAAAGTCAGTTCAAAATTTTGTTTGATTAGTGACTTACAAATAGTGCAGAATTTTTTAAATATACTGTAAAACAATACATTTCTTATTCATTAACTTAAATTTCAACATTTCTTTAAAGATGTTCACAATAAATAGTCTCTATTTGTGAGTTGAATTATTTATGCTTTAGATATGCTGAATCATTTATTGGTCCAATCAAGTACAAGCTGTATCCCTTTGGCAGGCTTTCCTATGTAGCGAGTTGGGTCAGTGTAAGTACCACCCAGAGGCAGTTGTGTTTCCTGGTATTGGGGCAGATCATAAGTGTCATGGCGTAGGTGTTTACCCCTGCTGCAACCAGAGAGTTCTGCGATTCGACCCTTCATCCATGCCCAAGGTTTGTTCTGTTGCTTTAGAATGTTATGATGAACACAGATGACCTTTGAACCTGTCTCACGTGTCACTCTGTGTGTGTGTGTGTGTGTGTGTCTTGGTGAAGGGCTGTAAAATAAAAGACCACATTGTGAGTGCAGCAGATGGTGGCGACTGCGCCGATCGCAATGTAAACTCAACCCAGACCAGAATACTGAATGACCTGCTACTGCACAGAGAGGCTGTGTGTGTGCCCGAGAGGTCAGACTACAGTAACACTCTTCAGAAATATAACTGGCCCTGTTGCATGCGTGAATGAAGGGGTTCATACTGATATAATAAGCCTTTATGGCTGTGGTTGCATGCCATATTTGATTAAATTCATTCTCTGTCCAGTGTGGGTTTGGTTCTTTTGACCATGTTGTGCTTTAATCTGTGTGGTTCTGCAGTAGTTCTGAGGGCCCGTCTGCAGGCAGTGAATGTGGGCCAAGCTGTGATGTAATGCTGGATCCACGGGTGCTTACAGCTCACAGACCGAAAGAAAGTGCAGCTGTGAGTATATCACATTTTTTTCTTTCATTTGCTCTTTATTTGTTTGCCAAAACAAACTGTTGCTATTTTTGACCACATTTAAACTCCATTGATCTGTCAATATCACTGCAGCATTCATTTAATTTCTCAGTTATTTTCCACTGCTTTTATGGTGAAAAATTGTCTTAGTATTGTATACAAATTTAAACTTATTCAACATGCTCAAATTATGACATCACTTTGTTTCCTCCGGCAGTTTTCGCTGTTAAAAAACTGGAGTCTTCAGCTGGTAAGGAACAAGTTTGTCAAACATAAAAAAAAAACGTTTCCACACACACACACACACACAAACACACTTCACATGTTGTTTTGTGTGTCTGCAGCGGCAGCAGTCCCTGCTGTCTGAGGATGAGGAGTACACTACAGGGTCAGAGGTCACAGAGGATGAGGTTGGGGATGAAGAAGACAGCTCAAAGAAACAAGGTCAACTACAAACGCTAAAACTATGACGCAGTACCTCTGTGTGGTCAGAAGGTGGCGGTAGTGTATAATTGTAAAGATACTGATGCAGTTGTGTGATCTTTGTTTCACAGCTGCTAAGAAGGCCAGAAAATCTGGCAAACCTTTGAAAAGACAAGTGTCCTCTCCGAACTTCCACCGTAAAGAGAAATCTGCAGAAAAGGTTTGTTTGTTTGTTTAAGCTCAGGGACTTGAACAAGGGACGTGCACTATATCTGGGGATTGAAATATCAGAGATTAGGGTGGACCCTTCTGACTTGGGCCACCCAGCAACACACTAAAAAAAATACTCCTCTTATCGACCACATAGCGATGCCTTGCCAAACATTACGACACCCTATCATTGTGACAGTGGCCATAGCTAGTAGGGTGAAATGTGGGACTGATTCCAGGGTGTCCTACAACAATTTCTAAAGTTTATTTTTAAAACAGTTGAGGGGCCTTTAGCAATATCCCAGCTAACAGGGAACGTTCTCAGAACGCTCTTGTACTATTGTTTTTTTAACATTGTCATATATCATATCAAAACCATTTTTTAAGTCGTTAGTACAACATTTTAAAACGTTACGATGAAGATTTAAAAAGGTTTAATAATGTTCTTATAACCAAGCAATAACATTAATACAATAATGTTTAGTTTTTAAATGTTGTGTGCCACTGTTCTCTGCTTATTTACTCTGTTGTGTTGTTTTAAAGGCACCCTCACGAGACTCAACCCCGTTCATGTGAGTGATTCTAAAGACTTTCTGTTTTCTGGAAGAGTGATCTCAGATGAAGATCTGTTTGGCTAATGCTGCATCATGTGTTGGTCTGATAACTTAGTCATGACATGATTGAGCAAGAATTTGTAGTATTTCCCAGAACGTTCTTAGAACGATAGCTGACGTTCTCTAAAAATTCTCTGTTATCAAAAATGTTTTTGCAGTAACATTAGTAAAAAGTTTTTTTACGTTATGTCAAGCGTTGCTCTTAAGCTGGAACCTTTAAAAAAAGTTAAACAATTTAAAAATGTTTGAATAACGTTCTTATAACCAAGCAATAACAGTAATACAATGTCTAAAAATGGACATTTTGAAAGTTCCTAGAACATTCAAAAAAACATTTTTAAACTTCAACACTTTTAAAGTTTTTGTTACTTCATGGAAACGTTACCACAACCTAAAATTGTTAGCTGGGTCTGCTCTGAATGATACGCTTCTATCTTCTACTATTTTTTTTCTTCTTACACTTTTAGCGTCAGCATTCAGAAGAATAAGTGGGATAGTTCTCGCTCCATGAGGTACAATCAAGACGCTCAGAGAGAGGAGGGTAGGAATGCAGTTTTCACATGCTTTTTAACAAACACCCTCACAATTACACAGTGGTAGGGTTGCTATTATAATAAAAAATTTATGATTAAAACACCACCTAAAAACCCTGTAAAATCTCATCAGAAAATGTGAAATCCAGTCATTGGTATTCACAGGAATATTAAAACTGTAATTGTGGCATTTAATTTGTGATTTATGCTAATAACTTTTAAATGTTACTGAATATAAACAAGGGACAGTTGTGGCTGTTTCTCTGACATAGAAGCTTTCGAGTAGTTGTGTAGACTTGTAAATGATCTTGGACTGGATGGACTGGAAGATTTACATTTACACTTATTCCAGATCAAAGAAGAATGGAGGAGATTGTAGCCAATCTCACTAAAATGCGCTTTGGAGACCTGGAACAGACAAAGTTTAAGGACACAAAAGAGGTACAAAGCAATTCTTACTCTCTTAGTTAAACCTCTTCAGTGCATGTGTACAAGACAGTGTTTGTACATGTTTACATGAGTCCAGTTTTTGGAGTGGAACGTTAAAGTTTGTTTATCTATTACACATTCACCTTCAGTGATCTTTTACAATAGTTTTACTCAGTTCGACTCTAATATGCATCATGATGCATGTTTGTGTGTTTCAGCCTGCAGGTGGCCTGTACGCCAGGCTGGAGGCCCAATTCAAAGCCTCTTCTCAACCCAGTGGAAGACACAGCAGCACAGAGAAAACTCTGAGGTACTGTAATCACGTCCAACTGCTAATGCACACTTTTGAAATTATGGCTCATTATATTCATTATGAGATTTAGAGGGATTAGGAATCTGTTGCAAAACTGGCTTGTTTGCTTCTGTCAGGGAAATTTTAAACGTAAGCATTAGCATTGTATGAAAGCCTAGGTTTTGTGACGGGTGTGACTCAGAGTTCCCCATTTATAATTTGGCTTCACTTTTGTTATTTTGATAGATAGTTAGCTTTGCCTTTTCTTCTCTATTTGAAACATACTTTAAGTCAAACTGACATATTCTGGGAAATAGGACCAGACAGCTTAAATTTTAAATCAGCGTTATTAACTTGCAATTGTGAATTTGAAAAAGATAAGAGGACTATTTTGAACACAGATCTTGTTACATGCTCAATAACATTTTGGTTTATTTTTAATAAATAGTTACAGCTCTTAATTTTAACTTTTACCCTTCTTTCCCTCAGTTCCATTTTTAACTAGCGATTTGGTCTTTTAATAGAGCAAAGATACGCTCTGGGCCATCGAGACCGACATGATGAGATGGGCGGATGAGTTTATGAAAGGAGGTTGCTGCTGTTTGACGAAGCAGAAGAAACTGTCCCTCTCTTCATGCCCCCCCAAACCTTCACCAGATATTACAGGAATCACACAGAATCTTTCCTGTTACAATCCTATGAGAAGACTGGAATGTCGGAGTCAGTGATGTCAAAATTGTAGCTGTATAATATAAACAATGGACCTAACTGAACCTTCAGTTGCACTGCAAACAAAACAAGCTTTTGGCTGCTATTGAATTGGTTGCACCCACAAAAAAGAGTCTGTGTTCTCCTCCTGCACCTGTATGTCACGTTTGACTACTGTATATATTGCATCTATTTATCTCATTTCTGTCTGGCTCAGGTTCCATTTCAACAGCAGTGTGTTGTAATGTCTGTGCCCAGGCTTCATATAGTCGACTCAGGTGACCAGACAAAGCTCCTCTGCATCGTTCTGACCCTGCACTTTAAGCCGTCTTAATGCAATGACTTAAACCTGTATAATACGCAAACCATCAACTAGTTAGAGAGTGACTACAGTTAACAACTAATACCTGTGAGGTCCATGATTATGTTGCACTCCAGTGCTATTTGTGCCATTTGGACCAATGTGACATGGGGTAGAATGCAGAATAAATAATCATTTAAATTGTGTGTATTTTGTACTGCTTAGAATTGTTACAACATTGTTAATCATTTATTTGTTATAATCATAAAAATAAGTAACTCCCATACTCCCATTATGTCCATAAATGCACCTCTTTTACAAAATTACTTCACATGTATGATTTTGAAAGGATGTGTTAGTGGTTTATCTCATGATCAGTCATGTTATTGAAGAGGATTTCCAGCACAACTGTCACCATGACAACAGATAGAGGAAGTAGAATGTTCTGATGTATGGGTGGAGGAGGGGGAGCTCTGATGGGTTGGTCTGCCTGTTTTGGTGACAGTTACTCAGTCAGTGTTTGATTGAGGTCAGGCAGGTTGGGTTACAGTACTGGGCCACCTGCCAACCAGAAACAAATGATCGTGTGTTAATTCCTCCTTTACTGGTGGGACCAAGATCCATTGCAGCCCCCATCATTCAATACGACAGATATGTCTCTCTATTTCCAAGAGCTCTCTCTCTCTGAAACGTTTATAGTTCTTGGGAAGACCACATAGTTCTAAATAAGACAAACTGAAAACAAACACAAGACTGTTTAGTATGAAATGTTTCGATTTTTTTGTTCTCTTAAGATGTCCTCATTACGTTCCTAAACCACCATGTTTTTCTGTTTTTCTACCTGTTTTGCATACTTTATAGAAACTCCTGTACATATACATCTATATGAAAATATATCGATCACTTTGGTAGGTTCTGTTTTTACGGTGTGATATGGAAGTCAAGCTGTAATAACAAATTATACAGCCGACAGGGATCTGAGCTAATTAGATTATGTCTGTTTTCAGAATAATAACAGAAAGAGATGCATTTGCAAGAAAAGGTGAGCAGTGGCAGCCCTCATGCCCTCAGCACTTGGTCAAAGGTCATATCCTAAACATTCAATGGAGCTTTGTCTATTGTTACTTGTAGCAAAGGCTTTGTTGGACTTGATGTTATGCATCTATTTAGAATGGCTTTGTTTCCTAAGACTACAGCACTAAGCTAAAATTTATTTGGGTGGCTCCAAAGTATTTCAGATATTAGATTAAATCCACTATGCATCTCTTCTATTTCTGTTGAACAATTAGTTTAAAAAAAAATACTATACATAAATCTATAGATTTCATATAAAGCTAAATTACACCATTATATAGATAACTGTTAGCCATTTGCTGATAATTATAAACATTGCTACACTCTTTATTTAAGGCTCGAGGGCGCGCGTGATTGCTGATATCATTTCCAAATCGAGGAAAAAACATTTCATAACTTCTGTTTTGGTTCTTACTATTGTCGCTAGAAGGAGCTCTTTCTACCTAAACATTATCCTTACGAAGCCAAACTTCCTGTGCAGGGAGGCCTGCCTTACTGCTTGCGTTGTTTTAATGAAGTTCACTGCTTTCAAGAAGCGTTGTTTACGCACCACTTTTCATGTGCGCACCATTCATAACACAGGCTCAAATAAATGTAATACTTTTGTTTTTTTCATATTTATTGTAAATAACAATGAATATGCCAAACTTGCAAATATGCCAACCTATAATGTTATAATACAAGCAATAATCACAAAATGACAATTTGTTATGTAAATAATATGTAATTATTTTGTTAAGTTGTTTAAGAAAATACCAAGTTGTGCTATTAAAGGTAGGTCACAACCTAGCTTGAAAGCATAAGATCCTGCCCTCCATTCAGAGCTCTCTCCAAAGCCACGGTTCCTCCAACACATGAGGGCATAGTTTGACAGGCAGGTAGGACATCCTATCATTGCATTAGGACCAAATGCAATGATTGACCAAAATAATTTTATGGCCCTAATTCTTCCACAGAAGACATATTTATACTAATATATTCAGACCACTATCAGGATGAAAAGAAAATTCCATATTTTAAATCATAAAACATGTTTCTAAAAAAACCTACCCTTCAAAAACAGAAACACTCCTAAAGTCATAGTTCTGTGCAAGTTTACAAAACACAAATAAGTTAACTATCAGCACTCTGTCAGACTTGTTTGAGTGACGGGAGAAGTTCCTTTTTGGTGATGTAATAATGCATGTAAATGGAAGGGTTAGACCGGACGGAACGGGATTAAGCCAGCCCAATCCTGAACAGAGCGACCCACCTCATTTCACATGTATGTGCTGCAATGCACGTGCCATGCTTCTCTTTTCACCTCCTCCTGCTTCAGTAAGATGACCTCTCTGCTGTTCCTTTGACCTTGTTAACTTTCAGACCTTTGGCATGTGTTGATTAATGACATACTTTAACATAGGAAACAAGTAGGTCTTTTATATTGATTGCCCTGACAGTTTTTCCTATCAGGATTTGCCCTCTATGACAAAGATGCATTCACTCATGCATAAATATGAATGATCTGAGACCTGCTATAAACAAAACCAGACGGGGTTATACGTTTCAAAGGTTTATTGTTTTGTATTCTTGTCCATCAAAAACAGCTGAAGTAGCAAAGCAAGGAAGCATTACTGTTACACAAAATGAAGTCAGCCTAAGGAACATTAGATATTTCTTATGTTATTGAGAACACATTTGCCCATTGCCTGTTTATTAAAGCTGGTGCAAACTTTATTTCAGGGTGCCACACAGGTATGTCTCTCAAACAATGTCTATTTTAGAAAAAACATTAAACAAAATAACAAAAACACCATAACATATAAATAAACTATGGATCTAGTATTATACAGTATTATACAGATGTTATACAACAACATCTGACAAACAGATCAGATGTTATTTAATAATGTCACATTTAATATACGTACAATAAAAAATGCAAAGCTCACAGGTGATTTTTTTAAAACATCCACTGACATCCACACGGCCAATGCAGTAAAAAAATGCAACGCTGAAAAACAACTTGTTTAAAAAACAACTCTCCCTGGAACATGAAACTCCATAAAGTTCAAAGAATGTTGACTGCGGTTCTTGGAAAACAGTGACATGTATTCAAGACACAAAGGCTGTGGCACTGACTTCACTCACAGACAGGTAAACAGGAACGCCTACATTTACACCAGTTCACACTTATCTCCATATCCACAGTTAATGACGTGACCTACATGTCATAAAAAACATAATGAATATAGAGTTGATCCACACACAACAGAAGATAAACAAATCATGCCTGACCCGTCACATGGACAAGACATGATAGCCAGCAAAGCTGGTGTCACTTTCAAAATAAAACTCAACACCAGCTGCCATCGGATTACAGATTCACCTTCACTAGAAGTGAGATGAGTTTCTGTTGTTTTAGGATGGGCATATTACTTACAGAATTACTGATTTTAAATGGCTGTAACACTTCTTACTTTGTTAACCATTTTAAGGTGTGTAGTATGGACCAAGTATCTACATCCCATACAAGATGTTCAACATGCAAAGTGTAAATCAATTGTGACCTTGTGAAATGTATGTTTAATATATAAACTGCAATAATAGTTAATAAAATGTGCATTTTCCCTCATTCTTTGTTCAATGCAGGCACTACAGTAGTTTGCACACACACAAAATCCAGTATTTTTCCATCAACTGACGTTTAAGTGGCGTTGCATCACGTGGTTTGCAAGGGGGTGGGGAGGCATATAGGCATTGCACGTTCTTATGAACATCACTAGGGCAGTTTATAATGTTTTAAGTGATTCCATTTGTTTACTTTTAGTTAATACATTACAGCCTTATACGAGTTAAATTCGCGGTGGTTAAGTTTATAGAAACCATAACAAGGCAATTGTATCAGGCTATGACCCATACCATGCGTATCATACCCTGGTTTTGAACAACCACTCCCCTTCGTGGCTCGTGGAAAATTACCAGCTTACAATCAGCAGAAGTACAAGCTCCAACATCCGCCTCACGGACTCACTGCCCCGATTCGTCTTTAGTCCACCAAACGCATTCCCCAGCATACATACAATTACTGACAATGCAATGTTGAAAACGCCGTTCATTTAAAGCTTACCGTGCCGATAAACGCTACCGTTTTTCGAACCCGTTTTGCACGAATACACACCTTCACGAAATAAATCTAAGCCGTGCATTTCCCCATAACAATAAATAAACAACAACTCCCGATCGTAATATTATCACGAATTACAACTCCATTCTGCACGCAGTTTGCCTTCTTTTTCTCTAAAAAGGCGGAGCGGTAGCGTGGGCGCCCGAAACAGTTGAGTTTGATTGACGTTCGCGTCGTCCAATGGATGGCGAACAAGGACGTGTTTAGCAACGGGGCGGCCAATAGCGTGCTCCGGAGGGCGTGACGTTAATCCAAACTTTTCGCGGCGCCATCGGCTGAAAACTAAACCGAGATGGAATCTCCCAGTCTGAACCGGTTTCAACCGGTTAGGAGTTTGTTGCCTATGAGAAGAAGAGGCACAGGCTCACAGTCTAATACCGCCCTGGTGCAAAATTTACTTCAGTACAGGGCACATTTCTCAATTAAGGTTAACTTTGTTTCGTGAAATGAACAGGACTGAAATAATACTTAACTCGACTTGATTGTTGTTGCGGAATTCACATCGTAGTAGTATAACAAGCAACTAGCTCGTATAACCATCACAGAGGAATAGTGTGGCTGGCCAGTCAACGGCTCAACCTAACTCTTTTTTTACATTTTGCTAGAAAGCGTGCACAAACAGGCGCCAACGATACTGGATCAAATAAACATAATTTTAGCAACTCTGGCAGACAAGCCCACCTTCTTTCTCTCAAAGGCTTGGACTTTAGGTAGGTAAATGTGGGTGAAAACTTATAGTTAGAGTTGTTTGGTTGGTTTGTGGAGAATGATGATGTGAGATTGTGTGGTATTGCCCAGAAATGCACGTATGAAGGTTAAAGTGAAATGGTTTTGCTCGGGGTTTATCAGGGATGTTGCGGGCGTTACGTGATGACTCGTGTTCTGCACTGGTGTCACGCTGTACGAAATCAGTTTTAGTCCATTATAGCATCATTGTATCTGTTTTCATTGAAACAATCAAAACTATTACATATAAACACAACGTGACCACGACACTTCAGTGTTGACCATTAGCTTATCGTAGCGACGATAAAATCTATTGTGAATGCATTTACGACACAATGTTTTTGATATCTAACATTTGAATGTTGTCAGTATATAAAACGTTCTCTATTTCTTACCTGGTTTTCTGCTAGTAAAGCCTGCAGAGCTCTCAGGTGTAGGGTGCATAGCATGGTGTTGGTGGGAGGGGTTGATTCAGAATCGGGGAGGGAGATCCTTGCAAAGTCACCCCCATAAGAGTCATTGGAAACGGGTGTAGACAGCCAGAAACGCTGGGCTGCGTAAACAACGATAAACCGTGCAGTTGGAAGCACATTTGTTGTGTTTTATGAATTGCAAACGAGTCGTTTAGTACATTCAGCGTTCATGTGTACTAAAACATTTGGTGTACTTGTGCTTTAAGCGATTTAGCTTAGGAAGAGGATTTCTGTCGTGCCGATGCCTTGTTATTGTTGCCCCAAAACGCATGCAATTGATGGATCAAAAGTATTTTAAACGCAAAGACGTGAAAAACAACCACTGTACTGCGTAGATCAAAGCATGTTAATTTGTTTACCAGAACGCATAAGTAGTAACTGGTTGTAACTGGTAACTGCGGTTGGTTGTTTCCGCTCTTGTTTTGGTTTCTGATCAGTCAGTTGAGATGCTGGGCACGGAATCAGCTGAAACCTATTTTACTTAGATAAGAAGCTCGTTGTTTACATACAGATCCTGTTGTGGATATGGGTTTAATTTGAGATGTGAATGAAATAAGTCTTCACGCTGCAAAAGGCGGGTAAATCAACAGGTAGCGCAGGTCTAAGCACTATACATGGCCTTTCTGTTTTGGCCTATGAGAGCCTTGGTTTCACAAAGCCTGACTATGTCGCTTAGTCAAATTCTTGAAATCTCTTCAAATGAATTTTTAGTTTTTCTTGGCCGTGATGCCTACCTCGGTATGCAATAGTTTGGCTCCGGGGCGCAAGTCAAATTAAATAGGGTATTGGCTATTCATTTGTCCTACATACTATAAGCGTTATTTAAGCGATCAAGACTTGTCCCCAGAGCCCTTTTTTGGTGAGTCGCCCTCTGGTGATGTTTTGGACGCTCAATCATCGTAGAAAAGTAGTTTGTAATGTAGCATGCTGGGTACGCCTCTTGTGTTATATGTAAACAGAATGACGTCATCGAAAAGCCTGCCTAGCACGTGGTCTCATTGAGAGAATAATGACTTGTGTGATCACGAGTCCAGTGAGTGGCCCTTGTGCCTTTAAAAAAGTATCAGAACTTAAAGAGTTTGCACCACCCACCTATTGTTATTAAGGATTAATCCCTCTAGCAGGCATCTGTGTGTTTACAGACCAGGTCATATAAGGCTCTTTGGATGGTAATATTTTAGGGTTGGGGTGGGGGTTTAGTGGTCAGCTGTTTGGATTTGTGTACTCAAATATTCATTTCACATGACTTTGCCCCTGCTGGATGTTTCCTATCTGTCCCCCACAGAGCTCTATGCCAGCAATTATGACAATGTTAGCCGACCACGCAGCCAGACAGCTGCTGGACTTTAACCAGAAACTGGATATCAACCTGCTAGATAATGTGGTCAACTGCCTCTACCATGGGGTTGGTCCACAGGTAAGACTACTTCAAAGAAGGTTTTATGAGTAGAGCATTTGACCTTTCAGGAATGATCTTTTTTTTTTAATTAGATTTTTAATTAAATTAAAAATTCTTTAATTAGAATTTTTAATTTTTTCCCATAGAAGTTATTTATCTAAATTTATTAATTGTATTTATATACTAGTATTATCAATACTTTTGGTTCCATTTTGTGACTTATGTCCAAATGTTTCTCCAATTTTAGCAAAGAATGGCCCAGGAGGTGCTCACTCACTTGAAAGAACACCCAGATGCGTGGACTCGGGTTGACACCATTTTGGAGTTCTCCCAGAATATGAACACCAAAGTAAGCTAAGCCCCAACCTACTCCGGTGGAGGGTCATGGTTTCTATACTTTGAGGAAGATCTGATCTCTTATCACAAATTATGCAGGGTTCTGGGAGTTCAAAATAAAAGAAACAATTTTGTTTTCTTTGCCATTAAAACAAGAAGCCTTGTCATACCAATCTCTGAAGTATGTTGGGTCATTTACATAAGTGGTTATTTTAACTTCAGACAGGCACACAGTTCCTGACTATACACTTTATAAATGTGAGATCACATTTTCCTGCCTCTCTTCTCACATTTTTTTTCTGGGCAACCAAACTCAAGTCATTGTGTGAGGATCTTCTGTTGACAGTGAAATACCTCAGAAACTCCATCTGTACAGAAGCTAGAGATGTGCTGGAGACTGATGAGCAACTGTCCATTTATTGGATCAGTTTGTCCATTTATTGGATCAGTTAAGCACCATACAACACGAGTCCAGGCTTTTTATGTTAGCATGCAGAATGAAGAGCAGTTCTGGAATTTCTAGAATTTTTAAACTTCTTTACTAAACCACACTAATCCTGGCCCAGAAAGAAACCATACCAACATTTATTTCGTAATGGCTGTTTAATGATTAAATGCAAAACATTAAGTAGTTGTTTAAGATGGTTTTCCTCTTTAATAGACTTCCTCAAAGTACTGCTGACCCAGTTTGCCGTCTACTTGCCTTAACACTTGCTCTTAACACTTTGGTCATTACTAATGTTTGAGTTGATTTATCAACAGTATCTGTAATTTCAAAATGATAAAGGCCCAAAAGTGAGGGCTCTAGAAGAACAGACAGGAAAAAATACAGAGCAGGTAAATTCTTTGAATTTGTCTAAATTCATCAAGCAAATACAATTTTTAAAAAGAAAAAGGAACGAACAGACAAGAGTGCCTTACAGCACTGTAAAACATTTGGCTTTTTGCTTAATTTACTTAGTTGGTGAAAAAAAGCAAACAAAAGAGAATTAATTGACGTTGTTCATATTTGATATTAATCACAATGTTCCATTATGTTGATTGCTTGTAATAGGACGAAAAGGGGTGTGTCTTCCTGTGCACCTTGACACAGCTAGGCTTTGGCGGCAGGCCTCCACAAGGTCTACCTTTTCATTCCCTTACTCTTAATTCTGCTGTGCCTCCATTCTCACTGCACATGCCTCATATGGAGCTGAGAGACACCAGGCAGATAGGCAGGCAGTTTATACCGTTTCTTTACTCCAGTCAGGACTAGTAACAGGTATTTCTTCTGTAGGGATGGTCAGTGTCTCTGTGTGCTGTGGTTCCCCTTTTCCTTGCTCAACATTCAGTGCTCTGTCCTGGCCATTTTTCTGTCTTGATCATTGACTTGAATACCTTGCAACATCAATCTTCAGCAGCAAAGACTTGATGCTTTGCAAAGTGATTTTCTGTCTTTCTCAGTCTTACCCCTTTTTTGTTTAAACTTCTGCAAAATTAAAGGTGAAAGCGTTCTGGTGTTTTTAGATAAATGAGCATAACTTCTCTAACTCCAGGCCTCACCTTTAATGTCCTCACATGTGAGCTGTTTCCCTATTTTACTTTAACACATACATTTTTGCTTCACATTTTTTTCTTAACTCATTAATCCCTACAGCTGAAATACTGTTGTTCCAAATAACAATAGTGACCATAACAAGAATATTAGAGCACTATGAACATCTCTTTAACAGCAGCATTTAAAAAACATCTTAGGGCAGTTTATGAACCCAAACCTGTGGCTCGTCTTGCTGTTTTTGAGACCCACACCAGTTATTGGTAGGAGTACTGTCACTGTCCAGTAGCATCATATGGCAGTGTTTGAGAGAGTAAGGGGTGTGGTCTTTTTTTCCGTAGTTGACCAATGGGAAAAGGTTTTGGATAAATAAAACCTTGTGACTGGCCGTTGACTCTTAAAGGGTCCCTCGGTTGTTTTTGTTTTCGGGCACAGTTGTTGCGTCGTTCCCCCAAGCTGTTTGCTTTGTTGTGGCCGGGCACAGAGTCAAACCATTAGCTTTAGTTTGCCATTAATGTCTCTCTTCCTGTCTTTCACATTCTGGTGTGACATGGCCAGAAACAGCAAAACCTCTACAGAATTCATGCAAACAATGTACAGAAAGTTTTGTTGGGGGATTTTGGATTTTTGGTTTTCTGTTTTCTTAGTTTGCATTAAAACGATCCCACTGAAATCAAATCTGCATGATTTTTCTTTTTTCAATCTACATTCAATTGAAATAAATCAACAAACATACAAAAATAAATTAGGTAGGCAAAGTTAAGAGCAATTTTTTTGTTTTTCTTGTGAAACGGTACAGCTGTGGCTGATTGACTGGTTTAGGTTTGGATCATTAACGTTTGATTTGTTCTTTTGGCATTGCAGTACTATGCTCTGCAGATTCTGGAAACAGTTATTAAAACAAGATGGAAGATTCTGCCCAGAAACCAATGTGAAGGTAAGACTGACTCACCGAAACACTTCACACGCTTTTCCTGCATCAAGTTCAGCTTTAGGTTAAATTAATAAGTAATTCATTGCTCAGCAGTTATTCTAATTTTTTATAGCCAGTGCAAAGGCTGGATCTAGACATGGGGTAAGGAATTGTTGAAATGTAGAAATAAACATTTCACTCTGTGACAGGTTTGACTTGAGACGTCTTTAGCAGGCCAACACATTCATTAGAACCAAGTGTATGATTGCCAAGTTGAACTGAATTCCCCTTTTAAAAATGCATGGCGAGTCGTCTGCTCAGCTTAATGTTCATCTGTTTTCAAAAAGAGCAGGATCTGCTGTGTGAAAGAACGTATACAAGGGGAAATAGCAAATGTTAGGCTTCTAACGATAATAAAACTAAAAATGATACTTCTATACTCAAACTTGGCACCATCCAAACCATGTCTCTGTAGAAGTTGTCAGTTTGTACCCATCAGAATAGGTGGCAGTTCTGTCGCAAACTGTGTAGTGTAGTGTGCTAAACGTGAAGAAAACGTTTGCAGAGTGTCTTAAGAAAGTGCATATTTTAGCTTTTAATTGTTCACGTTTCCCTTACTAATAAGTCTCACTGCAGTAGTTATAAGATCCCACAGAAGTCTTGTTTTCTTTAATTTTAAAGTTGACTGTTGGACTGTGACTGGATTTCGCAGTTAGTTTCCTAGTTTCAGTTTTAGATTAATACGCTTTTGATTTAGTACCAGCTGAATTGTCCAGATAGAAATTTTGTATTATCAAAAATCCAGCATGCATTGCTACTTAACATTGTTTATATATTCATGTGTATGCTTAAAATATTATATTATTTAAACTAGTAGCATTTGGTTACATTTTGTTATTACATAATAACAAAGTCACATAATTGTTGATTTCTGGCAGGTGAATTTTTTTATAGTTATAGTTTTATATCACTATGTTTATAGGGTCTCTGTATATTTACGATATAGAGATAGCAGAATAAGTAGAATGAGACATCAGAGAAAGAAATGGTTACAAACACAGCTTTGCTAAATGCTGCAAAATGTTTTGTGTAAAAAGTTCACATTCTCTGAAATGAAGGCACAGATTAAGAGATCAACCTCAGGATTTGAGAAATTGCATTGTTTAACTGAGGTTTAAGCTTAATCAGAAAATATATAAAATATATTCTTAGCCATGCTTCAGAAAAGAGTTTTTGTTGTCACTTAAAGTCTCTTTAAACTGTATTCTGTGTCTCTGGGTATCATGAGCACAAAAATAAGGTTAATTTAATATTCTAATTTTGGTTATTTTTGCTGTTCAGCTGGCATTTTATTTTATTTGAAAGGTATTTGAGGTTCAAAAACAGAGAGAGTCTCTTTGGAGAAAGCTGAGGTTAAGTGTCTTTCTCGTGTGTCTACAAATCACCACTAATAGGGATTTCCAAAATTCTTCCTACATTTGAATGTATGGCTTTTTGTTACAGGAGTGAACATTAAACATTACTAATGGCTTCAATAAAAAGGAAATGGGGCTGTTTTTCAACAGACACTTACGTTAAGGCCTCAGGTCCCTCAATGCACTCAGTGTGAGAGCACATTTAAAATGAGAGGTTTGCTGAAAATCAACATTTGCAGAGCTTCAGAGCACTTGTAAAAAGACAGGCTCCCCTTGACCACACCGAGTTGATTTAGGAGCCAGTAGCATGTCACTTTTTGTGCAGCAAAGTGTTTTTATGTGGTTCGAGAGATGTTTTTAACACGATGATTCATTTTAATTTGAAGTAGCTTTTAATACAGTGCCATTTTAAATTGCTCTGATTCTTAATTTCCCAAAAACGTCTAACAAGTAAAGTACATCTCATTCTCAGCACGCTAATTAAAACACTGTCAAAAGCACGCAAAAAATATAAAGAGAAGATAAACCAGATAAACTACAGTTCATCAAAATCACTCATCAAATTGATGGTTGTTAGAAGGTTAGTAGTCCATCATGACCAGTAACTAGTAAGTGGAAAAAAGTAAGCAAATCCATAATGTGCTGATGCAGATGTGCACATGAACAGACGGTAATGAGTCCTCTGAGGTAAACTTCTTCCATCTGGATGGAGAGCTCATGGGATTTTGTGTCTCCCTGTAAGCACTCACTGACTCTCCTGCACTCTGCTTTATTCTAGGCATTAAAAAGTATGTTGTGGGGCTCATTATCAAGACATCATCAGATGCAGCCAGTGTTGAGGTTGGTGAACCTTCTCTTATTTTGTTTATGACTTTTCTCCTGCCATCTGGCTGTATTGTTTATGTTCTGCTCTGCCTCTTTGCAGAAAGAGAAGGTGTACATTGGGAAACTCAACATGATATTAGTACAGGTAAGATTTGACTTAAGGGCTACAGGTTAAACCTTACATGCATGATTTACAGGAAGTTCACACAACATAATGGCTGTAGTACATTTGTGTGAATGCAAATGTTTGTCATCCTGCCTCAAGGTCTTGTGATATGTTTGTGTTCAGATTCTGAAGCAGGAGTGGCCGAAACACTGGCCCACATTCATCAGCGACATCGTTGGGGCGAGCCGCACCAGTGAGAGCCTTTGTCAGAACAACATGATCATTCTGAAGCTCCTCAGTGAGGAGGTCTTTGACTTCTCCAGCGGCCAGATGACACAGGTGAAAGCCAAGCACCTGAAGGACAGGTGAGGCTGCATTTGCTGCATTCATAACAACAACATACAGGGAGTGCAGAATTATTAGGCAAGTTGTATTTTTGAGGAATAATTTTATTATTGAACAACAACCATGTTCTCAGTGATTCCAAAAACTCATTAATATCAAAGCTGAATATTTTTGGAAGTAGTTTTTAGTTTGTTTTTAGTTGTAGCTATTTTAGGAGGATATCTGTGTGTGCAGGT